>BACB01003205.1:0-47245 GCA_000338015.2 Ganoderma multipileum BCRC 37180
TGTAAGGCAACGGAAGCTGAACGTGAGATTCACGTGGTGATGTGAGTGTCAATTTCGTCAAGATGCTTCGTCACCAGCGCGTGGTCATGGGTAAATTACGGTAAGTAAGCCGACCGCATTCCTATCCATCTTGTTCTTGGATCTGCCAACTCAGACCCTTCTATCGGGTTCCCACCCATCGCTTCCCATAGCCTGACTACGTTGCCCGGAGTCTCCCCAAGCCCGGCGCCCATTCCGCCTTCCCCCCCTTGAACGAGATCCAGCTCGTGTAAGTACGTCCCCAACCATATGCATTCATCCTCTCCTGCTTACTTCCTCGCCGACCTCTTGCACAGAGCCAAGTCTACGCCTTTCTATCTACCCTCAAATCCGCGGAAGAGGCGAGTCTCCCTTTCAACAAGCTGGTGCTGCTATCAATGTAGTACTGATGCTCCGCGCTTGTACGCAAAGGGCCGTCGAGTCGCGGCGTGGGATTCACCGCTGTGTTACCATGAAAATTCGAGCGAGAAGTTTGGCTTCAGTCCCAAGTCAGCAGACAGTCGGCACTGTCGTGCGGCGAAATTCATCGCCAATGTCGTCCTCGGGCCAATGCCTGTAGATGCTTTCCTAGACGAGTTTCTACAGCGTCGCAAAATCTCGTTCGGCTCCATGCCTTCTGCTGAGAATGCGTTCAGCAAGGTCCCTGGGAAGAGTAGCTCGGAGACCGATATCTACCAGCCACTGGTGAGCTTTTACGTACAGCGTATCCTTATCACTATCTTACAGTCCCGTTAGGTCATGGCCCTGAACGAAGGGAATCGATGCCCTGGCTTCATTTTCCGAATCACGGCTTCCAAGCGCGACGAAGACCAGGGAAGACGCGGTGCAGTTGCTCCTGACATCTGTTGCTACTCGAAAGAGCACGCCGAGCTCGAGAAAGTCATGCGAACCTCCACTGCGTGGGCGTCTCGCACGTTCATGGGCTACACCGCATTCTTCATCGAGGTTAAGAAGGACACGAAACTTGACCCATTCCGAGATCCCATACCCCCCTACATGGACCGGTCCACTTGGAAGTTCGTGCTGAACTATATGGAAACCAATGCTACTGGTGGGGAGACTGCATGCAGTGACACTGTCAAGCAGGAGATGTTCAGAGCCCTTGGCCAGAACACCACGTACGCCACGGAGATGTTTGCCCGTCAACATCGTCACTGCTGTTTCTCCGCCACTTTGTCGGGCTCGTCGGCTCGGTTCATTCGTTGGGACCGCGCCGGCGCCATAGTTTCCGAAGCTTTCGACATACGGACGCGGCGGGGTGCGTCGTACCTCTGTCAATTCCTGTGGTGCTTCGCGCGCTTGGGAGACGCAGGGCGCGGTTACGACCTCACCGTCATGACTGCTACCAGCATCGAGAGGAAGGTCTTTGTCGCCGCCATCACGGAACACGTGAAGCTGCAGATGAGCCACCTCGACAAATCGGTCGAGCAAGCGGTGGCCATGCACTGCAGCGAGGATGCGATCAGCGTGATCGAGGTTCCTGATAGCTCCGGAGACGGCGATGCTGTCACTGAAGGCGTCCGTCGGCTGCTCGTCTCTCGTCCCATTGTTTATCCCCACTTTCTGACGGGAAGAGCGACGCGCGGGTACTGGGCGGTGGAGGCCGGAACAATGCGCGTTGTATTCCTCAAGGATACCTGGCGAGAAGACCCCCCGCCCAGTGGTGGGAAGGAAGGGGACACGATAATGCACATCATTCGAGCGACCAACGAAGATCCCGTTCGTTATTCTGCGGTGGTATGCCATGCGGACGTGCCTGGGAAAGAGTTTGTTTTTAAGATGTTCCCCGGCGCGCGACGTTCGATGCCCGAGTACCGGGGTGAGTCGAGTCTATCAAACAGGCTCAGTACTAGTGTCGGGTGTCTGACCGATGTTCGACGACCTCGCACAGGGGACTATCAAGCTACCAGCAACCAGGAGTTCTTGGGGGCAGATTGGGTGTGTGGCACAGCTCGAGCCGACGACAGGGCTGGCAGAGCACATGTCAAGAAACGCGTACATTACCGTCTAGTGCTGGAGATTGCGGGGCAGCCCTTGGATCGTTTCAGCTCTTCCCGCGAGCTGCTCGCCTGCACGCATGATGTTTTCATAGGTTCGTTCGACGCTTTTATTGATCTGAAATACCTGTAGCTGACGCGGTGATGAACTGGTTTGCATTCTTACAGCGCTGTGGTACGCCGCAAAGTCTGGTGGGATTTGCCACAGAGACATTACTCCGGAGAACATCATCATATATCGGGACCCGTCTGGGGGCAAGGATGGTAGACATCACAAGGGCGATGAACATCAGATGCCCAATTTCTTTCCTGAGTACCGGGGTTATTTGATAGACTGGGACCTTGCCTGGCCTCAGGACAGGTCATTGCTCGAAGGGGCTCTACCTTTTTCAGTACGTTGTTGACATTCGGAAGATCAGTGAAATGTGCTCATATCGGATAGGGAACATGGCAATTCATTGCCCACAGATATTGTGCCAATCCATCACCTGACAGGCACAGATTAGAATACGACGTGGAGTCATTGCTCTATGTCGTGGTCTATTGCGCTCTTCTCTGGTTGCCACACAACTCACGCCAGAGCGTCGAATACACCATAGAGGCAATATTTGCGGAGGCAGCGGCGACTGGTACCGGAGGGGTTACTGGTGGAACGCGTAAATTTGGCGCATTTCTAGACGGTGGCAGGCTGAGTTCCATCACATGGGACTGTGCGCCGCTGCAAGAATGGGTAACCAAAATGAGGCAAACATTTACACAGACGGGCGGGCGCCAGCAAGTTGCCGGTGAAAGTTGGGTGACTGTCCCACTTTACAAGTTCTGGAAGGACACCCTTATGAAGAAGGAGAACAAGAAAAGGTTTCCTAGGAACGACAGGATAGCTGAGCTTCCTCCACTCAACGGACTGCGGAAGGATGGGAATATCCGTTTTGTGGGGAAGCTTTTTGTCGCAACTACGGTGCCCTCCAAACGTCCATTTGACGATGTCATGCCGGATTCCCCCACTTCTGCTGACGACTCATCTACCCCGGTTCCCGCAATACCTGCTGAGGTTTCCACCCCAGCTCCTGCCGGCGTTTCTACAGCCCTTTCTCCAGCCGCTTCTACTGCTGTTTCCACAGTCGCCCGTCCCGCCGCCGCCTCTTCCACGGTCGAACGAGCTGTTCGAGGGCAGTTCGCAAGGACGACGCTTTCTAGCATGCCGGTCGCTCACGGTGCGATGTCGACTTCCATGCCCCCGAAGAAGCGGCCATCTACCAATGTTAATAAGCTTCAAGCTGTCAACAACCTCCAGAAGCGTCGTCCGCACCGCGAACACGAACCAATTTCTGGGCCGTCACGTATTAGAACGAAGAAGGGGAAGGAGAAGGAGGTCCTTTCGGATGCCGACTGAGCTGAAGGTAGTTTTATTCACATAATCGTTACGTGGTCACTCACTTTGCGCAATCAGGAGGACAGCACGGTCGACTTCGCTTGAAATCGATGCTGATAGTTGAGAATGTACGAGTACTAGTACAGTGTATGCAACAGTCAACCTCGTAAATAGCTTGACCCGTCTTTGTTCAACTTGAATTGGGATGTTACCCAGGTGGATGAGAACTAAATTTGCGGGCGTCTATATGTGGCCTGTAAGCGCTACGATTTAAACGCGCGCCTACGAGTGTGGGAGTCGTTCAAGTCCAGCAAGAGCCTGAGACTGAGACTGCTTCAAGTTGTTCTTCCCAACGTCTTCCCCTCTCCTTCGCGCCACTGACTAGTATTCATCGACGGCGACTGGGTCGTTGTCCTTCTCTCTCGATGCCCGCGCCCTCCCCTTCAGCCTCGTCCTCGTCCTCTTATGTCCCCTGCCCTCTCATTTCCTCATGTGTATATAACGTTCCAATGGCTCTAGACTTTACTCTGGAGCATACTCGTGGGCTCGAGCCTCAGCACGCCAAGTCTCGGAACCTCCACATGGTTGAAAGCTCAAGATCGTTCGTCGTTGGACCCATGCCTACGGCGGACTTCCTGTCGCAATTCCTACCCATGCCTCGGCCCTTTGATAGGGTGCCTCTCATCGCTTTCCATGAAACGGCCTTTCGTGCTGTTCCGGAACGGGCAGCTACCATCACGGAGATCCAAGGCCCACTGGTATGCTTTCCATTTCCTCGTATATGACACCGTTATGAACCATAAGTTCAGCTCAGGGCACTGAACAAGACGTCGTCCCGCAAGACACGATGTCCTGGCTTTGTCTTCCTAGACACTTCCACGCGCACCCTCTTTCCTCGCAAACTCGGGCAGATGAAGCCACGTATATGTTGTTTCCGAAAGGAACACGTGGATCTCGTCAAGTAAACCCAGCCGTCGTCCCGTGCTGACTTGGGATATGCCGAATTCTTCATCGACGTCGCACCAGATCCCTCTGACGACTTCTTCGTCGACCCGCTACCGAGTGCCAACGACCGTGAATCTCACGAATTCCTTGCGCGCTCGGATGATGCTGGTCTCAACAAGCACCGCGACAGAGCGTTCGGTCAACAGGTTGCGTATGCCACCGAAATCTTCGCTCGCCAGCATCGCACCTGCGTCTACTCCATTTCGTTTTCAGGCTCCCACGCCCGATTCATTCGCTGGGACCGCGCCGGATGCGTGGTTTCGGAATCCTTCAACATCCATGACGACTACGAAATGCTCTGCCAGTTTCTGGCTCGTTTCTCTCAGAGCGACAATATTGGTCGAGGTCATGACATCACCGTTGAACCTGCGCCGCCCGAATAGGAACAAGTCTTCCGGACAGCAATTGGGGAGCATGTGCGCTTCCAGCTTCGTTTGGAAGGAGACGATCTTGAGAAGGCCCTCTCCCAACATTATCAGCCTGGACATGTCACCGTCATGTACGTTCTGCCTCACTGCACACCCTCTTCCGAAAATTTCCGCAGGTTCCTCGTGTCTCGCCCTGTGATGTCATCCATGACCCTGACGGGTAGAGGTACAAGAGGCTGGTGGGCCGTGGACCTGTCCACCCATCAAGTCGTCTTCCTGAAGGACACATGGCGCGTTGGTGACTATCGATACGAACCTGAAGGTGGAACCCTGGACCGCATGCATCAGTGCGGAGTTAGGAACATTCCTACCGTGGTGTGCCATGGGGATGTCCCGGACTATGTCCCCAGCGACGCTCGCGACTTTACTCGTGCGTACGCTGCTTCGTATTTCCAACTCCCCGCTGACGATCATGCAGAGAGGGAGATGCAGTGCTCGTTGAGCGACGAACTTTGCCATGCGACGTGGAAATGCAAAGTAAACAACAAGAAGGTCTTGACGGCTAAGCATTGGCACTACCGGATCGTCCTTGGCACCGTCGGGTACGGCCTCCGTAGTTTCTTAGGCACAGAAGAGCTCCTCAACGCCGCGTATGACGTATTCCAAGGCAAGTTCCAGCTCCAGGTAGTGTCCAATCGTAGGCCGAGTAACTCAAGGTTTAAATTTAGCAATGAAGACGCTCTTGACAAAATTGGCCACCTTCATAGGGATATCAGCATCTCGAATGTCATTCTGGTACGGGAACCGGATCGACCTGTGAGGAGGGGGTATCTCATTGATTGGGACTCTTGCTGTCCTGCCGACGAATCTGGAGAAGCTACCGAGTCGGGGCGTGCAGTAGGACCCATTCTCGTGCCCTATCACCCGCGCCGTCTTTGACCGTCTCCTTACAGGGAACGTGGCTATTCATGTCACTCCGTATGTTGACTACAATCGGGCTCACGGGTAAGCAGACGTTGCGCGACGACATAGAGTCCCTGCTCTACGTCGTGCTTTACTGCGCTCTGCTATGGCTGCCCCACGAGCTCCCGCACGAGAAGCTAAGGGCAACGATCGAGGCGATCTTTGAGTTCTCGGAGTGGTCGCCCCTCGCCAAGGCGCTCGTTGGGGGGGACGGAAAACTGGATAACGCGATGACCCGTTATGGCACTGGGGCGGCGAACTTCAACCCGCCGCTCCAGAAGTGGTTGGACACAGTCATGGACCATCATGTCCCTGTACCGGCGAGCGAGTTCAGGAAGTCATCGGCTCAGTGGTCTGTTGATCAACTTGAGGCGTTCTGGGCTGACTTCCTGCAGACGGAGAGACTCAAACCCGATGACAGGATCACTCATGATCATCCTCGTGCGAGAGACACTCACGAACCTCAACTTGGACTCGACTCCACCGAAGCCATCATTCTAGGCAAACGCACCTCAGAAGAGCGCGACGTCAGGCCCGACGAGCGCGAGGAGCCAAAACGCCTCAGGGGCAAACAGGCTACCACCGAGCCCTCGGGTCCCCGGCGCAGTAAACGACTGGCGGAAAAGGAGAAACTGAAACTGGACCCTCCCCCGCCGCCACCCGGTCCTAGACATTCTCGCAAGAAAACGTCTGCTCGGAGTGCTCCCCGTTCCCCCGCAAAACGTCGGGCTCGCCACCGCTAGGTGCATCTACCGCTGTACAACATCTTTCATTCCCAATCATCTCTTCCTACGCATGTGCCGCACTACTGGTCGTTTTCTAGTCGCCGTTCTGCTTCCACGGTGCGCTTCGTTCGCTCTGCACCCTTCGCTTTCGTCTTCGCTTTGCCTACGCAGTCTTATCTTTGCGGTGCTGACGATAGCTATCCGTCTAACACGGATCCGCTCGGAGCGTTCAGTCACCACTCTGTCCACTTGGACGCGGGTTGGATAATCGTTGAGACGGTTGAGGTTCTCATCGTCTGGTTCGCGCATGCCCCATCTTCTCCACTACTGAGCTCTTTATGCATTAATGTTAGATCGCTTACATCTGTCTCTGCATTAGAATGTACATAGTTTGCTATAACACCTCCGGGTCTGCTCTGTCCCCTCGGTTAGACCTTGCAGTTTGATAACATTTGAGTAGGTTACCATGCGCTCGTCCCATTGATCATGATAACTCAATTCCATTAGAATGTTGCGGTATATGTTATGGAACACCGTGTTAACTTCCAATGTAAGTAACCACAGTACCACCATTGTGTCATGAAGTCGTGAATAGTCGTCAAGACATGGCGCGTCAAGTGCGAGGTATCCAAGGTGAAGGCGATGGCGGTCGTTCAGCAAATAGGTAGGGGGCGTAGAGATACAGCATGTGTAGTATGAGGGCCTGGCGGAAGGTAACCAAAACAGAGCGACAGAGGGACCTCACTTCACAGATGCCTGCGGAACCTAAACAGCGGCACTTGCTCGCCCATGTTCTCGCCGTACTCCACGTCGTCCTCATCAAACTCGGCGTCGGTGTCGATCTTCACTGCAGCTCCGTTCTTGCTCTCCGCGTCCACGGGCTTGAACACAACGCTCTCGGTGGAGCTTCCAAACGCGGCCGTCGCATTGACGAATCCGGCGTCAAACGAGTGGCCCTCGTTTGGCGCGTACCACCAGAGAGTCGTGATGCCGACGGGGAACGTGTACGTCGCCTGCATGTCTCGGAACTCAATCGTTGTCTGCACCGGAGTGGGATCCCACGACCCATTCGGCTCGTCGTCCCTGTGTGGATGTAGCGATCAGCACCAACCGAAGAAGGGGAGAGGAGGGAGGAAGGGGGGGGGAAGCGCACCAGTTGAGCACGACAAGACTGTACCGCAGCCAGTCTGCGGAGTTGACGCGACCGGTCACATACGCGCCGACACGAAGGGCCCAATTGAGAGTGCCACCGACACTGACGCCGATGCGTTTGCCCCACGGACCGCCGGAGTCGCGCGGAAGGATCGCCTTCGAGGCCTGGCCCATTGAGTAGACTGCGGATTGCACGCGAACGTGAAGGTCAGGATTGGATCCGGGTTGAATGGAGAAGGCAATGCGGGGGAACGGAAGGTTGGGGAAAGACCGGGGAGAAGTGAAGGACCGAAGACGTACATTCCTGGTTCACACTCCAGCTCCCATCGCTGTTGACCGTCGCGACCGGACGGCAGGGCGTGCCGCACGAGTTCGATCCAGGGAGCATCGGACTGCCGTTCCCGTCAAGGGCGAGGTTCCACATCAGGCCGCTATGGGAGTTGTGCTCGATGGACCCGATGAAGCTGTGTCGCACGTCAAGGATCAGGCACAAACGTCAAAATCAGACTCAATCTCAGATGCACAAAATGCCGGAACGGGCTCACAGGTTATCCATGTACCACTGTGACGAGGAACAGGAAGAGTTAGCCAACCCTCTCGCGGGAGGGGGAGCAATGAATATATTGACGAACCTTAATGTCGCCCCACCAATCAGTGCCCTGAGTGCCAGAGCACTCCGTGAAGTAGATCTCCTTCTGGGGATACGCAGTGTGGAAGGTATCCTGCTCGTCCACTGAGCCAGAATAGCAGTGGAATGCAACTCCGGAGAATGCATTCGGGGCGTCTTCCATCTACAAAATTGGTGGCGTCAGCACTTCAGTGAGACGGGGTTTCACTGGCAACATCCGGAGTAAAACACCGAATATACCAGAGTAATGGGGTACCCAGCAGCATCCCCCCAGTTGTGGTCGTATCCAACGATCTTTGTACCGGAGAAGCCATTGTTGTCCATGAGTGAGCGCAGCGCAATGCCGATCGCCGCTTCTTGAGACGCTGAGACCTTGCACGTAGGGTACGTAGGGTTGCTATTTTCCGGTTCATTCTGCGAAGGGTGCGTAGATAGTCAGCATTCCGTTGGATACGAAAGCTTGGTATCGGCTTGAGCCCTTGAGCCGAGCTACGAGATGGACGAACCTGGATGCTGATAGCGTAAACCGAAATACCCTTGCTTTGGTACCCTTGCAGTGCCTTGAGTAGATAGTTGGCATCTGGCATGGTCCGAAACGACCTCGAACGTTAACAAGATGTGCTTACGGTGTATGTGGCAGTTTGCCAAAACAAGACTGCACGCACAAACTGTGGTATAATTCGACAGGAAATTTCCCCCGTTCATGGTTCCAGAATCCTTCATCCATCCCGGCTGCATTCGTCCATGTTACACAAACGTCAGTCTCGACACAGGCCCAGACGTGCTGTGCCTGGAGACGTACCGGCGACCATGGGAGGATATGAATCCGAAGGACGTTATTTATGCTTCGGATGTCGTTGAGGACGGAATAAAGATAGGATGGCGCCTTGTTGATGTTAAAGTTGGACAAGGACGTGTCGCCGCTCGTGTCATCGAAACTGTAAACTGCACGCGTGCGCGGCAACGTGGCCTTCGTAAGTGACCTATCGATGACGCACTCAAACCGACAACCGTGTGCTGTACCGGCGCAGGCGACGGCGTGTGACCCAAAAAATGCCGAATATACTCACGGCTAGCGGAAAAATCGGAAGCCCCGAGGGGGACGCGCAGGTAGGAAAAGCCCGCGGAATTCGCACCGTCCGTTGCTGGAGAGCGCAGGGGTGGGAGTGAGAAGCCACCGAAGGTGGTGGAGTGACGGAGGCGGAAGTAAAGTTAGCATGGTGGTCGTCTCCGGGAGCAATACCCCATGCCCAAAGAAAGCACTCACGGTCGAAGAGGTAGTTGAGCAGGTTCCAATAGTTGGCAGAGTTCGTGTTCTACACATGTGACCGATAATGCATCAGCCCCCGTTCGGACCCGCATATCTCCACCGGGGCACTTGCCTTGAGGTTGTTGAGAATCTGCGCAGAAGAGTCGGCTGGAGCATGAGGGAACATCAGCGGGCGTAGTCAGATGACGCAATGTACGCCGCCTCGCGTCCCGCACGAGGGCGCCATAGCAGCGAGGAAGCATGGCAACGCGACGTACTCAGGCTAGCGCCGAAGCCCCATACGGACTGGTAAGTGGAGGTGTCGGTGATGACGATGTCAGCGTCGCCGATTGCCCCCGGAGAAACGAAGTTGATTGGGTTCGGGGAGAGGTTTGTGTAGGTGAACAGACTCGACCCGTCCCACGTCGTCGCCCACTAGGAAGCCGGAAGTTAGCACACGTCCCGAGTCCAAGGAAGACGCCGCTGGGATGAAATGGAGAAGCACGAATGCTCACAATGTCGTAGATTTGCTGGCCCAAGATGGGGACCGCGAAGGTCAGAATCGAGGAGAAGGCGGCGCGGCGCATCTCGGGACCTCCAATACGATTTCGGTATCGACGAGTGGCGGGTTCGAGGCAGGGTCGCAGGAACTCGCTAGACCGCGAGGAGCGGGATTGGCAGGGGGGCTGCGGAGGTGAGCACTGGCGATAGACGGAAACGGGAGGGAGACTTATATAGGCTGCGTATCGAAGTTGCGGAAGCCATCCGGATGCGAACGAAGGAACAAAATAACATGAACGACAGCCCAATCCGAGGTTGTGACAAGGTTCATGTCGCCTAAACATCTATGCACAAGCACCCCAATAATGCGTCCCTGCCAGTCAGCATGCTTCTAACGTCTCTGCGGCAGTCGAACAGGCGCGACGCTCTGATTCGAATTGTTGATGAACACTCTCCACCCCGTCTAAATCTTCCCCTCTGTGTCCGCGGGCGCGGGCAGGGTCACACGAGAGCTCCGTGACCCAGAGAGCCCCATATGTGATGTAATGTGCATGATCGCTCACGACCATTCTTCGTATGCGCCGCGAACCATGTTTCCATGTGGTGGATCGCGACCGTCCAGATCCGACAGCCGCGGTCGACCCGATCATGGACGATCACTCTTGACCAAACGGAAGTAAACGAGGACAGCGGATGAGACTTCGCTTTACAGCCTCGTATCCTTCATTGTCGTCATCTTCAATTGCGCTCCCACGACAAAGTGAAATGAAAGGCGAAGAAGACCACTAGAAGGCCGTCCTGGTACCTAGGCATGCGCAGTAACGGCACCTGAGCACCAGGACGAGTGCTCTCCCGGTCCAACAATCTCCGGATATAGCTTCCTCGGCTACCACAAAATGGTGGAGGTTCGAACAAGAGCTGGGGACGGCCAATGCCTCAGAGCTGTTGTCCAGCGCCACGACGTCCAATAAGCTGGCGCCCTGGCGCCGCCAGACTTGCCACGCGAGCATCCTTCAAACTGCCCTAGTTCTTTCCGGTAACAGATCGAGAATCCGAGAGTTGGGCTTACCGGTATCATTCTCCTCACCCCCCGACGCCTTGCACAACGACTCAGGTGCGGTCCAGATCGTCCATTTATCTTGCGATCATATGCTACCATTACAAGGGCGGATAGCGGCAGAAGCTTGTCCGTGCATTGCATCCTTCGGGTCGTTCGCAGTGGTCTTCGACCGGGGCCCAGGTCTAGACCGTTCGTCCTCATCTTGCTGAGGCCAGATACTCGTACATCGTCGTCGGATCGCTAATTAGCGTAGGCCAGATCTGGCGGGGTCGGGGGCGCGGACCAGTCGTCCACGACAGCGCTCGGTATGCTGTCAACTGACCACGGGTCCGTGGTCAGGCGGATGGGGATGACCAGGCGCATCTCCTTGAACGGCGCCTTCGATGGCTCGGGCGGGTGCATCGTAAACTCAAGGAAATCCTGCCACGACGACGATAAGCATCACAAGCTGCGCAGTGAAGCGTATGTTTTTCTCGCACCCTGACGATGAGGCCGCCGGCCTTGAAGCTTCCCACCTTGACATCCTTGTCCAGTTGGATCTCGCCGCTGAAGCAGAGCCATTCGCGGCCGTCACCCTACCGCGGGCATAACGTCAGTCACCGCTTCCGAAAGGCACCTCCAAGATCCTCATCGGCGCGCCTGCGCTAACGGAGATGTCGGACTCACAGCATGTTTGAAGTCCCCCTCGCCGATCGTGTCCACCCTCCATATATCCGTCTTCGTTCCCAGCACAAGCTCGTTCCTGATCACGCCGGAGTTCCTTCAGTACCGCAGACATAAAGAGGCCGTAGAAAATCTCCGTACCGGACATCCACCGTGGACTGCCTCAGGGCGCGGAGGCGCGTGAACTGCTTATTCGGTGCCAGGATCGTCGCCGTCGGCCCATATGGCATGAACGCGGCCAAGGAGAACGCGGACGAGCAGAACATGACGTGAAACGGGATCGCCTGCGTGATACTGAATATCCGTGACGAGGGGAGGTACAGCTACACCACAAAAGCTCAGAAGAGGTGTCACAGCGTTGCTCCCAGAGAATGCACGCACCTCGCAGACGACGTCTTTGCCCCCGGCCTGGCGTGTCCTGATCACCGACTCGTAGCAGGTCCACTCTGGATTCCTGATGAACTTGAAGGTGTCGGATGATTGGCGCATCGGCGCAGGAAGGGGCACGCTCGGACGCGAACGCGGGTGGTAGATGAACGGCGTCGAAACGTTCCTGGAGCCAACAGTCAGTCGCCCGCAGACAGATCTCAGTAACGGGCACCACCACTGACCCATTGCCGATCCGTAGGAGCGACGAAGCCTTGCTGCTCTTGCTGCTCTTCCCCACCGACACGCTCACCGTGTACTCGATGGTCGCATTGAAGCCAGGCACACCGGATAGATGGACATCATGCGTCGGGGGAAGTGGCTGAGAGCGGCAGGGTCGCGGGTGAGGATCATTGTGGCTCCAGAACACACATGCATGCACTCACGTATGTGTCTTTGCCATCCGAGAACGTCGTCGGGAGGCTCAGGCTGAACTCCAGCGTGTCGGGGCATGGCCCCGCGTCCGTGTACTTGCTCCACAGCGTGACGGTGTCCAAACACAGGTTGTAGGTCGTCGTCCCACCCTCCCCAACCTCCCTCAGATTTAGACTGCCCTCGATCTAACAGCATCAGGAATCGGGAACACGGGGTCGACAATCGTTCCCGCTCGTGGACCAAAGCATGCAACACGCACCTTCACGTCAACAGTGGTGACCCCCTCCACCTTCGACAGTGTGACAGCGCCCTCGACGGTGGCACTGCATCCGTACACCGGCAAGCTGGCGTTGTCTTCTTGCGCATAGAGGCGGAGGCTCACGTTCTTCGATTGCTTCACGAAGCTGCCCGCGGGCCGTTGGGCGGGGCGGTTCAGGGCGAGGCGCTGCTCGAATGCGTGGGGTTCGGCCGAGTAGGTCGGCGTGCGGGCGAACGCCGGTGGCGCAACGTAGCTCGGGAGACTTGTTGTGGACATCGCGTTTCAGTGAGGTGAGGCAGGAAGGGAAGCAGACGGTGAGTAGCCTCCTCCTTCGCGACGGCGAAGAGCGAGCGTCGAGAGAGAAGGGGCGATGCAGGTCCAAGGAATGAGGAAGGCGGTGACTAAGACGTCGCTGGGAGTTGCGCGTGGTGCGGGACTGGATTAGCAGAATGGTCTGACACCGACTTGCGTCCGGGTTCGGGACGAGACCGTGAAGACTGGGAGGGTGTGGGGACGTCCCGGGACCTGATGGAATATATTTTGTGACCAACCAGTGAGGAGCGGGGGCACCGCGAACGCTCGCTATCCCACTGTCGCTGTGGCGTGCCCGCAACGGCGCACAGTCATACTTACCGGCACCGGACGTGGGGTGGGAGGCCTCGGCCTTGTCCTCGAGTTCTGACAAGTCCGAGAGTCCGAGCCGACAAGCTTCCGTCCAAAGGTGGAGCTGAGGGGACAAGCCTTCCTATGCTCGCTGATCGAACGTTGGTGGCCCTCGGGATCAACAAAGATACGTCCGGACTAGAAATTGCTAACTGGGCAATAAGACTCAGACATAGAAGCAAGAGCACAGGGGAGATCATCATCTGAAGAAAGCGAGCACATGGGCGACCGTAGGAACGAAGAGACAAGTGTAGCGCACGCTATCATAGCACTGCGGCCCCTTCCTTGGTATTTTAACGCTCGGTTCTCTCGCAAAGTGCTGCGCATGCGTATACGTCTTTCCACACTCATTCAGTCCAATGAACGACGGCATACAACACGCCTACTCAACGATACAATTGTGAGATAGTCGATACAGAATGTCTCGAAAGAGTCCCAGATGCAAGAACTTGAGGATTAGTATGGGAGAGATGACTCGAATGCCTGGCTGTGTGGCACGGCCCGCGTCGACACCTGTCATGAATCATGAAATGTACCTTACCCCGGAGATACACGACTACCCCTTGGCTGCCCGGCATATAGACTGGTTGCTGCTGCGGTCCGGCGGATAGCGCAATGACACCAAGAGCCAAGCCTTATCTTATATTTGAAACTGGAATACCGACGCGAGAGTTGGCTGGATCGGACGTCAAGGCGATGGGTATGGTCTCGGTGAGTGGAAGGTACTGCGATTTGAGAGGAGAAGGCGGTTCTATCGAGAGGACAACACCGTCCTGTCAACCAGCGGGATATCATCAGTATTGTTGTACTCGTCGACAACGGTCCGGGGGGGTATTGGAATTGCCAATGAAAAGGTAGGCCAGGACATTGCAGAATCAGAAAATATCCCAGACTGATCCCACCCCCAGTGCGATGGTCGTTCATGAAGAACGAAGGCGGGGGGTCGGGGGAGCGGTGCTCGTCGAATCACAAACTGGAGACTCACCACGACCTTCAGCCCGTTAACCTCGAACCCCCCACTAAGCCCGTCCTCGCACGGCGAAATGACGATCGCGCCCGACCACACGACCGATTTTGCTCGCTTGCTCGCGCTATGCACGATGCCCTGCCCGATTGCCTGCGCGCTGTGTATCGACGTCTTCTCCGCCCTCGACCTCCCAGACGCGAACGACGCATAGGATACATCGCTCCGTGTGAACAGATCGCGGACAGCCCCGCTCCTGCTCTGCGTCTGCGACTGCGACTCCTCGAGGGCGAGCCCGAGGCCCGCGCTGCCCGCGTCGATGACGGTCGTGCGGAGCACCTTGATCTTGAGCGGGCACTTGTGCGCCGCCTTGCGCGCCGAGAGGTGCGTCCGCACGGACTCGAAGGACGAGTACGACGGCGAGCCGGAAATGGGGAGGAAGGAGGAAGGCATCGGACGGTACTCCGCGAAGGGCTCGAGCGTCCGCTCGTCCGCGAACAGTGTGATGTGGAACGGGATTGGTTCGAGTTGGCAACATACCGCCGAGGACGGCAGGTACACCTATACATATATGCAGAACAGAACAGGGGTCACGCCGCAGTGTCAGTCTGTCAATCAGGAGCGTTCAGAGTTGAGAGTTTAACAAAGGTACGCACATGGACCTTTATCGCAGGAACATCTTCCTTCCGCGCCTTCATATTGAACGTCCATAGTGTGCGTGGGCTCGGCGGTGTCTCCGTCCTGTGCGGACTGCACGGGAACGGCGGGGGCAGCGTGGGCCGTGTGCGACGGGAGTAGCGGAACGGCACACGGATGCTACATGCGCGTGGGAGGGTAGAACACGGGAGGTCGAACCCCACAGCACGATCAGCACCGCCCACGGAAGGTATTGGTACGCCGGAACAAACCCACTTGCTCACGCCGCGCCACAGCGTCGACGGCTCCCGCAGCACAGTGAGGTTGACCACCACGGCGTACGCGATTTGGACCGAGAACCCAGGGATGCCGTGGAGGTTCGCTGAGTACGTCGGGGGCAGGAGGTAGTCTTTGCCGACGGACGAGTCGCGGTAGCTGCTCGGGATGGTGTAGCGGAAGGAGGCTCGAGGGGGGAACGAGCTTGAAGCTGAAGCTGACCAGGAATATATTTTTGTGTTGATCGTCTTCACGCTGACCGAGCCTCCTCCCCCGACCTCCTCGACGTTAATTCTTCCTTCAATCTAACGCAACTTCAGCATCCTCCCGTAGTCGGAAATGCGAATGCCACGTACCTTGACATCGACAGCGAGCACTCCCGTCGGTCGAGCGATGGCGATGATCCCCTCAATGGTGTCTCCGCTGGCGTAATGCGGGACGCACGTGCCTTGCCGCTGTCCGCTCAATAGCAACGTGAGCTTGCTTGAGTGCTTGACGTAATGGCCGCATGTATCACTTCTCCTGGGCGGAGATGTTGCGATGGGTGCCGGTCCTCTCGCCACCAGTTCACCCTGAGAGACGGAGACTGGTAAGGGAGGCATCGGTGGCCGTTTGTCGTCGAGGAGTCGTCGTTTGCTTGAGTGTGGCGGGATCTTGTCCTCCGGTGTGCTATGCCTGGAATGAAAAGGAAGGAATGAAGGGGGCCGAGTAGATTGAACGGCGGCGAATGGGTGGGGCATTCTGAACGAGTGTGGGCAGACCCAAGTCCTGGGTGGATTGAGGCGGGCGTGGTGGGGCAAGTAGCAGTCAAGGGGCGCGAGAGAGGGACGACGAATGGGAAAGATATGTCAAGTGTTGAAGTTCAGCTGCCAAAGGACATGCCGCGAGATGCGCGAGGCAGATATAAGACGGCGGGATGAGGTCCTGAGGAGGGCATCGATCACTGATGTTCTGCTTCGTAGGGGAATGATGAACAGAGGGAATGTGCGGCCAACGTAACTGGCCCCTCGGATGGCGGTTCGTGGGACCTGAAAATGGGTTCGCCCGATAGAAGCCTGCTGCACGGGACGGAGAAGCGCTGCAACCTAATTGCACGGGGCAGCACGCGGACACTACTCGCTGACGCCGTTTTCCAGGCTCCGGGTCGTGCTGATGCATGGACGTACACAGCTGGTGCCTTCAGACCAGTACGGCGTCGTATCAAACCCTTGAAGCTCCGGATGACGCAGCCTTACGAACTTCGAGGTGGGAAAACTGCAGCCGAGCGCTGACAGAACGCTAGGTGACTTGAGTGTTGATTGAGTTCTCGCAGCGGACCGCGTTTTCCACTATTTTCCACTACCATCGTGTTTGTGTCCAAAGAAAATGATCAGGTTATTACATTGTGCTATCGAGGTCCACTTACTGTGGACTCCGGTACCTCGCAATTGGCTCACATAGCGGTGCCCAACTGATACCTGTGCGAGCGGACGAGGGCTACAGTCTACAGCCAACGGGAGTGGACGCAGAGCTGGCGGAGCGCGGAATCGCTCTCCGAACTTTGTTAGATAATCTTCTTCATTTTGAGTTCTGCTATCTCTTCGCTTCGGTAGCCCAACTCGGTGAGCACCTAAATCGAGCACAATCAATCCCAACTGCTGAAACGGAGTAGCCCAGGCTCACCTCGGTGGTATGCTGTGATAGGTAGGGAGGGGCCCTCGTAATCGACATACGCTTCCCATTATAGGTGACTGCTGGAGATACGAGCTTAACCTTGCCTGCGCGGGGGTGCTACGCAACAAAATCAGATACCTACGCACGGCCAACCAGATGCGGTCCCTACGTACCTCCACCTCGGTGATCATCTGACGCGCTGCCACTTGTGGGTGGGCGAAGGTTTGCTCGATGTTGTTGATTGGGCCAAACGGCACACTGGACAGCGATGAGTGCTGCGCCGGAGACTCGGCTTAAAAATGCGTGACGCACCCCAAGCCGGTAAGCTTTTCAATCCAGAAATCGCGTCCCTCCTTCTGTAATGTCTCCGTGATAAGGGCAACAAGTTCCTGTCTGTTGGCAACTCGAGCTTTGTTGCTACTGAACTTTGGATCTGCGGGCAGGTCAGGCCGCCCAAGGACAATCTCTGCAAAGAGCGTAAACTGACAAAAGTAATAAAGTTCAACTTCCGACTCGTTCCGAGAAGAAGCTGTACGGCATCCCGAGCACGAACCTGTTTCTCGTTCCCTGCACCGATCATAATAAATCCATCCTTGCAAGGGAAGACTTGGTACGGGACTATGGAGGGATGCGCGGTCCCGTGTCTGCTGCCCTCTTGTCCGGCGATGAGGAAGTTGGATGCGATGTTCGCTAGACCTGCGAGCTGCCGTTTTCGTCTGCATTAACGGAAGACTCTCAACACCGCGTGGACACTGGAGACACGACCGTACCTGAGACTCGAACAGATTGCAGTCTATCCAGACACCCTTCCCCGTCTTCGCTCGCGACAATAAACCGGCCATGATCGCCCCGTGCGCGTAAAGCCCGGTGGCGATATCTGTCGCGGCAACGCCAACCTTGCATGGTGGGCCGTCCGGTTCGCCAGTGCTGATTGAATAGATTTTAGGAAACATGAAACACGCAAGTTGTGTCGGGGACTCACATATGCATAAGGCCTGCCTCAGCCTCAACAATCACATCATATCCAGCAGCCTTGCGATATGGTCCAGTCTGGCCATATCCTGATGCATACAGCTTGCAGAATGATGCACTGTACAATGCTGGACAACAACGTCGGTGTACGTACCCGTAATACTGGCATATATGAGCCTCGGGTTTAACTTCCTGCAATCCTCCCAGCCGAGACCCATCGATGCGAGCTTTCCAGACACAAAGTTCTCAACAAGAACATCGGCGCGTTCAACAAGCTTGTGTACTATGGCCAAACCCTCCGGCTCCTTGAAGTTGACCGTGATCGACCGCTTGTTCCTGTTGACTGCGAGAAAGTAGGCGGACTCGGGAGGTAAGTGCGACACCTTGCTGGGTGCGGATTCGGACAGCGGTGCTGCAGGCGGATACCAGGATCCTCACAGCACAGGACTATCAGCTACAGATGACTTCAGAGGAGTATTGGAGTCGTCCGGTGCGACGGGCTCACTTGTGTCATCGCCTCGGGAAACCTCCTCGACCTTCACCACGTCCGCGCCCAGGTCGGCGAGAAGCATGGTTGCCGTAGGACCCGCAAGAACCCTGGTTAGGTCCAACACTTTGATGCCTTGCAGTGGAGGTGGGATTCCTTGCGGCGACTGAGCATGGTCGACGTTAAGGAAACGAGTGCGAGTTAGCAGTGTATTGCGCGCAGTTCTGGGTACACGAGGTAAGCTTGCGCGCCGGAGGATAACAGAAGCCATGGTCGTCTGAGGACGTGAAGCAGCGATGGGCGCATAGACGTAGTAATATTCTGCACGGGAGGGTATTGAACCATGGGGGAAGTCGCTTGGGAGTAAGTAGAACGAGGGCTCTGTCGGGGCCGATGGTCCGAAAGAAAGCGCGCCTCAGCTGTGCAGACACTTACGTAAGCGGGAGAATCCGGCCCGTCCCGGTAAGCTGCCTACCGCCATGGCCATTGGCGGGCCCCGAGGCAGCCAGGCTTGTCTCTGAACGTACGGCCATGACCTCCGCGTTACTTCAAGAATGCCTCTGCTGGAACCGTCCCATATTTTGGAGTGTATTGGTGCGCTTCTTTTTCTCGCCCCTCGTTAGCCTTATTCATGTCACTACACCTTAGGACGACCACCTGGCCATTAATGGACCTTGGTCTACTTCCAATCGAACGGCATTGCCTTGCACGAGGTCTATGAACTTCTGTTCGATAGCGGGCTTGCCATAAGCGTGTTCTAAGCTAAACGTCGTCTAATCGCGCATTGGTCCTCGTTGGAAAGAACCATCGTGTTCCCGCTGCCTCCCGGACCGGACCACCTTTCGCCATTGTTTTCCGCACGACGAGACCCTGCCTATAAACTGCGACTTTGCTCCGACTCAGGAGGTTCTGCCTGGTATTCCACCGCCTCCAAAATTCCTTGCTCGCAATGCGTTGCTGTCCTGGTTTGCTTGCGGTGGCCGCCCTTACGCCTTACCTGGTGGGATGTTTCGCCGTAAACGTCTCTCTCCCCGTCACCTCTCCTCCGAGTTCACAGTCCCTTGCTCGCACTCTCGTCTCCTTCTCGATCGAGGGGGATCGCTGGCCTGACTGGTCTGGTGTTAGCTCTCGCAACGAGTTCACGCACAGCGCACTCACCGCCCTCGGGGAGCTCACTGGGGCGCCGCCCAAAATTCGTGTCGGTGCCAACTCCGAGGACCGCACGGTTTGGTCCCCGACGGTGACGATCAACGAGGTCGACGCCCTACCCCCGAACACCATCACCCCTTACCCGGACGCGACACACATCGTAGTGGGAAACGGGTACTACGAGCTTTCGCGCTTCCTTCCTCGCGGTACGCGCATGACCTGGGGTGTCGACCTGGGGGCAGACAACGTCACGAATGCGGTCAACATGGCCAAGTCCATCGTCCGCGCGTTCCGTACCACCGCGGTCAAGGCTTCTGGGGTCATTCTCGATCTCATCGAAGTTGGCAACGAGGCGGACCTCTTTCGCAGTAACGGTTTGCGTCCTAGCAATTGGACTGTCGAAGACTACGTCCCGGACTGGATATCCATCGCCGGCCCTGCCGTAGAAGCGGCTGGTATCCAAGAACCTGATGGCCCTCTTTCGGTGCAAGGAGCAGCGTTCATTAGCCAGTTTTTCACCCCGACCAAGATCTTCGACCTCGGTATATTGAACAGTGCACCTGGCCAGGCTATTACCCAGTATGTATGAAGCGCTTTGGCTCTGCATTGGGAGACTCAACTCTAGGCAGGATTTCGCAGCACTGCTACTCTGCAGCGTTTTGCAACGGGGGCGACTTCCCTCTGACCTCGTTTATGAGCAAGCAAGCTGTTCGAGGGAATCTTACGATATACGAGGCGGACATCGCGGAGACGCACCGCCGCAACCTCACGTACATCCTCGGGTACGTCGCTTCTTCTGGTCACAGGTTGTGCGGACCGCCGACGAAGGCTAACGTCGGCCCGCAGCGAAACGAACAGCATCGCGTGCCACGGCGCTCCTGGGGTCAGCAACACCGCTGGCGCAGCGCTCTGGACTATAGACTTCACCCTGCAGGCGGCCACTTTAGGCATCAAAGAGCTCTTCTTTCACGAGGGCATCGGCTACAAGTACAACTTCGTCAGTGTAGTCGGTTTAGCGTCATACAGGCACTCCGCTCATGTTTTTCGCGATCGTAGATGCAGCCCATCACCTTGAACCGCTCGATAATCGACGGCTCCTCACTCGACCCGCCCGCGCCGCCACACATCCAGCCGCCCTTCTACGGCGGGCTTGTCGTCAACACCTTCGTGGGCGCCACGGGCGCGTCGACGCTCGTCGAGCTCGACGTCGGCGACGCGGACGTCTCGGGCTACGCCGCGTTCGAGGATGGGGTCCTCGTGCGAGCCGTGTTCGTCAATCTCCACGCGTGGCTGCTCAGCAGCACCGGGGAGCGTCCGTCCGTGCACGTCGATCTCGGCTTCGCTGAGGGAGACGCTCTTCAGGGCCGTGGTGCTAGCTTGAGGAGACTTGTCATTGGCCATGCGGACGACACGGAGGGCCAGACTTGGGCGGGACAGAGTTACGAGAATAGCGACGTGTCGCCGGAGGGCAAGCTCGTGACAGAACAAGTTGACTTGAGCAAGGGTTTCGACATACGCTCGACGGAGGCTGTCCTACTCGACTTTACTACCTAACGGCCATGTTCATGCGTGTTTCACGGGTTAGGATGGGTCGAGGCAGCATACAACACTGGCATCGCGTTAACATTCTACTCCTGTCTATTGTACAAAATTTTGAGCATAGCAGAGCTGTCCTAAGATCTCAATTGCATGGCTCAGCACTAGTTTGGCTGGGTGACTGCAGCGCGGTCGTTCTACTTGGCTGCGTTTAGAGGGACTCTCCGGCATCATTCTCGAATCCTTGGCCATCGTTGTGGTCAATCATCAGTGTCATTAAGTTCGTAAGTGGTCGTGACGTCGTGAAGGTCGTAGCGATTAGTACTAGGTAAGTACCGAGGGTATCGTATGAGGGTGGGATCCGGGATCGACTGTCAATAATAATACACCGAACAGCTAGCTTCGGGATGAAGCATATCGAGAAAAGCCGCATGGAGGAACGATAGGGGCCACATAATGAATGATGAGTCCTTCTGGTCAGTTGACATACGTCTCCGTTCCTGCAGTCCATTTCGCGCGAGGGGTGTACTTGAGGGCCGCATCCCCCATCCGTTCCTTGACACTGACATGGAACTTCGGATTGTCAGGGAGGTCTCGACCCCGCCCAAGGTGTACCCTTTTTCATTTCAATGTAAGATGGAGACATAGACCGGAGCAACGATGAATGACGTACCACCACTTCGTTGAGGTCTTCCCATTGGCGTCCCTGACCGTGTGCGTTAAAGGAATGATCTCAAGAAGCCACCATGCCGGGTCGATCTTCAGCTGGTCGTAGATCGGCTGCAGCGCATCGACGTCGATGTTCAGTGGGTTTCCTCCATCTCCTTCGGTTGGGCCCGTGGGCGCCTGCGGCCCAGGGTCCTGTGTCTTGTTCGGGTTGGAGGTAGAGGGGTCGAGCTGCCCTGGAAGGTTGATGTCTTCGACGGTCTTGATCTTGACGTCTGAAAGGCGTGGTATGATATCGTGAGGTGGTCAGATGTTCAGGCCCTCGGAAAGATGCATACCTTCATCCTTCAGTTCGAAGATAGATCCGGGGATGTTGGCGCGCTCAATAGCAGCCGAGTCAAACTCGATTGGAGCCTTTGCTAGGACGACCTCGCGGACCATCCAGAACAACGTGACTTGCGAGAGGCTGTGCTTCGTCGAGTCGCTCACTGACCCTCCGCCAACGTCTGCCAAGGGTACATGACTGTGAGGACGCGATCTCATCCTGATCGGGAGACGCGCTTACCGCTGTGGCACCCTGCAAACCAGACTTCGAGAACGTCGGTCCCTCCATCAATCTTGTCGCCGAAACCAGAAGACACGCTCGACGAGGACTCTGCATGATCGGAAAGGGCGGAATCGCAGCCCTTGGAGGTTACTGCGGCCTTGAGGTCAATTTCTGCGGCCTTGGACAGCGTCGTGGGCGCGCGACTCTTCCGTTGTTTCTGTGGCCACCGGCGCAGGAAAGGTCTCATAGAGCGGGTACCTGTCTTTGAGTGTTTGGACAACTTCTCTTTGACCCGTGACGCGCTGTCTGATGCTATGCTAACAGAGAGCCTGGCTTTATCGCTGGCCTTGTTGCCAGAACTACTTTCCGCGTCGCCCCAATGGTACAGATTGGGCTGGAACTTCACGCGATGCTAGAACACATGTCAGAAGAACACCTTCACTGTTGGCGGGGGTGAACAAGCTTCGTACCTCGTCCAACGACAGCGCATGCCTAAAGGTCTTGATGGTCGTGTTCGCCGTGGTGAACGGAAGGGATGGGCTCATGATCACGCCAACGCTAGCGACCGTTTCCCTGAGCCTTCCAATCAGTCTTCGTTCAAGACATCGAGCGTAGCGCGTCGACATACCAGACGCCGAGAAATTCGATCTGCACGTCTCTACAGAACGTCTGCTTGAACCCGGCAGCCAGGGCGACGTTATTGGCGTCAGTGCTCTTGTAGAGCTTGTACGCAAACGGGATCTGTTCCGGGTTGTCTCTGGGCAGCAACCCGATCTGAATGGCACATGAGCTCGCATTTTAGCCCCCAAAACGCAACCCGTGAACAAAACGACAGAGCTACCTTGTGCAGCATTCCCGCCAAAGCCCGTGCGGTGTATGCGCCCCGCGAGAAGCCTAGGAATGCGGAATTGATCAATGTTCTAGGCACACGGGTGGAATGCCGAGCGCTCAAGAAGACGCACCAAATATACAAATCTTGTCCCCGCAGACGTAGTTCTGCATGAGGAACTGATAACCCCCACGAACGTGCGCATCGAGATACCTAAAAACCCTGATCAGTGACTGTGCTTCGAGTCCACGTTCGCTCAGCTTACGAACCATGCGAAAGCCTCGTCCAGTATCTTCGCGCACCACTGGAAGACGGGGGACACTACGCCAGGGTTGAAGTAGGTGCCTATGCCTGGCTGTATGGATTGTGAGCAAGACGGGGAAAGGTACAATGAAACCTAGAGGGAAGGAACCAAACCTGATAGTAGCATAGCTGCTGGTCGGTTTCATCATCCTTCTTCAGGAGGGAGTAAAACTTGACAACGTTGGTATTCTGGGGAGCGAAGATCAGTACCCCCAGAGTATCCCATGCGAAGAGATCTTCGGGCTTCCTTACATCACCGTCGTATTGATTTGCAGTCCCGTCAAAGCAGAGAATGAGCGTACGCGGCTTGCGTTGCTGGTCTCCCGCTGCATTGTCCTTGCCGGTTTGGTTGGGGTGGGACATGACGACGAGCTGTGAGCCGCACGAGGAGAGGACAAGGACCGCGAGGGGATGGAGGAGCTGCGCAGGGTTGAGGGGGAGGCTATAAGGATAAGAAGCCCAAAAGGCGAATACTTAAATTACGACGGCGCGAAGCAGACGACCCCCGTGCGCCTATGACCAGGAAAGCGGGCCAGCTACCAATGTGGTTTGGGAGCCGGATAGGAGCCGGAAGAAGGGAAGGGCGTCGCCCTGGGAATATGACGAGGTCGTCGTAGAAATGGATGTGAGCGGGGCTGCACAAGTATATGAGCTATTCTCGCACCCGCTTCGGGGTGGAAAAGCCATGAATGCAACCGGTCCTGGGGTGCGACCTCCTGTGACACGCTTGCCACATGACGAGGCAGGCGACGGGGCTATGATCATGATGAATGAGCGTTATCCATGCTAGCCTACGCCAAGTTGATGCGAAAAGCGGGGACTCACTGGTCGAGCTTCTTTCGAGAAAGTAACCAGGAAGAAGTTAGATCATGGTCATGCTATATTTGGCAGAAGTGAGCCTGTGCCGATGTTCGGGCTGTTATGTATACACTTAGGGGATGCGTCATCTTACTTCCTGCATGACGAGGGCTGGCAGCTGGTGATCATGAGTTCCTCTTATCGTCGGTTTCGGTAAAGTGGGCATTTTTTGCGCAAGGGTACAGGGTGTCGACACGGATGAGATGAATTGAAGTAGCGAAATTGCTAAGCCTTCTTAGCTCAGTGGTAGAGCGCGCCACTCGTACTACCTGTGCGATCTATGGTGAGGTCGGTTGTTCAATCCAGCCAGGAGGCATCCGCAATCTTGGATGATACTTTTGCCCCACAGCTCACACGTTTGTTTCGCAAGGCCGTTCCACGGAATGACTTCAGTTGGGTTCTCGGACTTATATTCCAGTCTATCGACTTAAAAGTATGCCTTATACCATAGATTCTCATATACAATCTCGCACAGATCAACGATGTAGCTTCCACATACCGTCCTTGACCGTTACCAAACCCTCCCTCCGCGCCGCCTCCATGAATTCCGCTAGTTGCTCGATCGTACGATCGTATCCATTCGCGAATTTGAGCATACCCTGGATACGCTGGAGGCTCAGCGCACCCAGGTTCGTAAGCATGCCCTCGATGAACTATCAAGAGTGTAATATCAGTTATCCACCTTGCACAACTAAGATGGAGGGAGGCATCGGTTTTACGTACCTTCCAGTAAACCTTCATCTGTTCGGCTTGCTGCTGCTGGACGGTAAGTATCGGTGGCACGTCATCGATCACTATGGCCCATCGTCAGACAACTAGTCGTCCCACGACAAGTAAAATGCGTACCCTGTCGAGGAACGGGCTTCGTGCCAGCAGGTCCATCCTCCGCGACCTCAAGCAGCTTGTACCGGGTCACGTCCTCTTCCTTGACCACGCCAAGATCGACCCATGTCATCAATGCTTTCAGCACCGCTGCCTTGTCGACCTTAATCTCCGCCGCGAGCGCAGCGACGTCCCACGTGTCTATAAGTACCGTCATTTTTGCAATCTCGAGAGCTTGGCAATGAAAGAACTCGCACCTTTGGTGGAGAAGTGTTCAATGAGAGCAGCTTCAAGGGGAGGGACCTCCGCATTGACGGTACGGTCTTGCAGCTCGATCTCGAGGGATATCGTACCAAGATGTGGCAACCAATACAATCTCTTGTCCGGTTTGAACGTATGGAATTCCCTGGCATACGAGTCCTGGATCCTGGTGCCGTCCACGTGAGTCCGCTTTGACCTGAAGCAAACCAACACGGAACATACTCCTTGAACTGCCCCGGCATGTTGAAGCTGCCAGTTTGCAATGGGGGCCAGAAATATCGAGACACGATCGTTGGGTGTAGAGGCATCTATGTTAACCGATGAGCGAGATGAGTGACCGGGAGCTTAGTAGTCGCACCGTCTTCTGCTGCTGGACATGCTGGTCTATACGCCTCGAGTCTGTCATGTCGCGCAGCATGACCTCGCATACTTGCAATGCCGCTTCTCCGAAACGAATCTTTAAGATCTCGATATTCCGTCTCTGTATGCTGCCCGTCAGCGGTTAACTCTTCCTCCCGAATGCATGGTCACACCTCTCGTTCGTAGTTTCCATCTGTGACGGCCAGGAGATGCTGGGCCAGGAGAACCTGGAGTTCCTTGACGAAGAGATCTTTCGAGTCATATATACTGACGAGAGTGCTGATGACGTCTGTCGGCTTGTTGGTACGGAAGTCTGTTCAAGGTGATTGAGCCAGAGAAGAGCGCATTCTACGTTGGACATACCTGGACCAGCATCGATGGGCTCCGGCTCCCAGTTGGGGTCAACAAAATCATCGGCCTGCCGCTGTTGCAAAGGCTGAATGGGCTCGTTCTCGTCCACGAGTGAGTCGCCGCTCTCCCCATCCCCTACAAGACTCGCGACAATGCAACGGATGGTATCCGGACGTTCTCTCAGGTACTTCCGGATGGGGTCGGCCACTTTGTAGAGCAACACACCCGGCGGATCGATCATACGCAGACATCGGATGACAGAAACGTATTGTGTGAGGATGTCCTTGGTGTCCGCACCTGGGTGCAGAAGACGCTTCTTGTTCCTGGGTTGGATATGCGTCAGTGTACGATGAAGGGGATATTATTGACACTTACGCCTTGCGCAGGGTCATGACCAGTTCGCTACGTTGGTCAACCCGGATGAGGCACTCCTTCAAGTCCTGCAAAGCCGGCTGAGAATCGGGGTAGTCGATGATAATATCGAAGATCTCTTGTGTCCTGAGGTCGCAGAGGGTCTTGCATACATGGTAGTCAAACCTCGACCCGACGCCCTGGAGCATCGAGCGCGCTTCGTCCGCTAGAAACGATGGCGGGTCTATCAAGCACGCATCACTGTACCATGACGCTGGAGACGCACCACTTCTTGCTCCCCGAGCGTATGGCATCACCATCCACGGCACGATCTTCTCAGCCATCCACTCCCTTAATGGCGTGAGCATAGACTCGTCCCACTTCTTCGCGCATGTCTCCATGACGTGCTCTTCGATATACTCGTAGCACACGCTCGCGATGAGCGATTCATACCTGTCCAGCAGACCTAACGTCTCACAGGCACTCCACAACGGCAGATCCGGACGTTGTGGCGAGGAAGAAGAGGCAGCTTGTGGATCGGCCGGGGCTGCCCATGGGGGAGGGTAAGACGCGCTGGCGAGGGTGAATGTGGAAGCAATGAGGGCCTTGAAACCATGCGAGAACGTGGGTGGGAAGGTCGCATATATGTGAGTCTGGAAGGTAAGGGTGTATGCGGAAAGCAAGGTCGAACCAAGCCTACAGCAATCATTGGGCGAGGCTCATCGAAGAGGGCATGGGAGAGACTCACTCAGGAATTGGAGACCAAGCTTTGTACCATTCTACTAATCGGAATAACAGCCTTCCGATTGCCTTTGGAGAACCTGTCTCCTATTCATGATCAACAGCACCACCTCCTCGTGGGCATGTGAGTTACTCACTTCGTATTCGGCCATGTACTTGTGGATGTCCTGCTCAACGAGGTACAGCTGCTGCCGCATATTCTCTGGGTGTCCGTAAGTACACTCGGAATGCCTCATAAACTCGGCTACTCACCGAGAAAATTCTCCATGAGCAGTGGAAGCATCTTCGGCTTGCCAAGGATGTCAAACGATGCGCGCACGTCCTGGATATCTAGGTAGCAAGCTTCAGTTCGCGGCATCTCGCCAACAGCAGTTCATCTACGCACCATATTCCTTGTACGACGAGGGATTGTTCAAATCTTTAGGATATAGAAACCCAGTAGCTATTATCCAAGCCTAGCAACAATCATCAGAAAGAGTGCGAACCTCAGAAGGAGCGAGTGGCGAACCTGACTGAATGATATCAGTCCTGATATCCCAGGCTCTCCCCGGTTGAGGCGGTTCAGGGAGTTATTCCACTTTAGCTGGACTTGGTTTGCGAGGGTTGGATTTGACGCTGACATCTCATGAAATCGTTATAGGGAGAAGGCGAGGTAGTGGTGGTCAAGAGCAAGAACGCTGAGATCGCATCGCGTCGCGTCGGTGGCGAGAATGATCTGAACAGACGCGCGCTGGGTTCTCTTCTTCCAATTCCAACCACGGTCCATCGTCTGCAGGAGGCCCTCACACGTGTCAACGTCTAGCTACCTCAACTTTGTCTTACTCTCCATGCCCTCTCTACCAGTGATGAGCCGTGAACCGCTGTCGTTGGTTTACAAAGTCATCGAGGACCTTTCTATCAACGTCGACATCTATCCGCCGACCCCCTCAAACACACTCACACAGAACCCTTCTGCAAAGCTTCCGCGGCTCCCAGCAGTGATCTATTTCCATGGAGGAGCGTTGACAGTAGGAAATAGGAGGAGTTGGTTTCCGGCCTGGCTGCATCGTGCGTGTCCCGACCGTGTCGCATATCGAGCGACCCCCTGCGGTCGCGAGTCTGCACTTACGACCTGCCTGTGCCTACAACGTACCTTTCTTGACGAATGTCTCGCGTGGGATCAAAAGGACGGGTGGTCTCCTCCGGCATGATTTTCATCGCAGCGGACTATCGGCTCATTCCCCCAGCCACTGGACATGATATCCTCGCTGATGTCAGAGACCTGTTTACCTTCCTCGATCACGAGGTGAACGACTTCATCAGAGGCTCAATTGGAGAGCACGCATTCGAGATTGACAGCGACGCCATCGCCGTTGCGGGAAGCAGCGCAGGCGCGTTATGCGCATACCTCGCCGCAACGCACGCGTCACCCAAACCCAAAGTCGTCCTCTCCCTGTACGGCATGGGTGGCGATATGCTGGTACGTTCTTACATCGATCCACATGCGTTGCTGATGCTCTCATTGGTATAGACGTGGCAATACCTCGCAACGAAAGTCGCTCCTTTCTTCCGCGGCCGAGAAATGCTAGACTCTGCCGAGTTCTCTGACTTCCTGTACCCCCATTGCCAACGTCTGTTACCTACTTCAGACTCCCCCCTGGCGTATTATCCACCGACATACCGTATACCCGGGTACCCCGCCAACCCTCGACAACTGCTGGGTCGACTGTACCTCCAGCTGGGAACCTTTCTTGACTACTATACTGGCGCTCACGACCCTAGTCTCAGTAGCTCCTTGCGAGATCTACTCGTTCGGGATAGAAGACTCATTCAAGATTCCACTACATACGATAAGGACACGGAGTATTCCGCCCACATACCTGCAGAGCATCGTCACTTATTCCCTCAGTTCAACGTCAATTCTACCTTCCCATCCACTTTCCTGATCCACGGATCTGCCGATACCGCGGTTTCCATTAGAGAATCGCAAGCCATCCATGCGCAATTGAAGAATGCTGGTGTGCGCTCGGAGCTCAAGGTCGTGGAGGGAAAGGAGCATAACTTCGACTATGACGCGAAAGCTGAAGAGGAGTTCGGTCAGCCTGGAGGGTTATTTGAACAAGCCATAGACTTCCTGAAGGAGCATTTGCTTCGGTGCGTGGTGCCTGTCAAACAGCATCGCCCATCAGAATACTCACATGCACGACGTTCACAGAGATGAATGACTAGGTTAGAAGTACAGCCGTAGATCTTTACAAAGCAATGCAATGCGAGCCCCAAAGCAAATTAGAGAGCAAGAAGACCAAAAATATAAGCCTAATCATCCACCCTCATATCTCCCAAGTACGGTCGGTCAACAACCGTCCATCCTGGACCGCAATCGCTCTCGACACCACCCAAATAAACCGAATATATATATATCACAGCCTCCCTTCCACAGCGATCGCCGTTCCCCCAAGGATATATGACGTCTCATCCACGGGTGTTGAGTCGCCCGAGTCGCTCGCCGCGTTCGTCGCGAGCAGCAGCTCCTCCGCGCTCAGCGTGCGCGCGGCGAACGTGACCGCGGCCTCCTCCATGAGCGGCACGATCTTCTCCGAGCTCTCCAGCGCGACCCGCAGCCGCTCCGTTATGCTCCCCGCCGCGTCGAGCTTCTCCTGCCACTCCGCCGCCGTTGGCGTGCTCGTCCCGTTCGCGTCGCCGCTGCCGCCGAGCCGCCCGATCTCCACCTGCTCGTGCAGAGGCAGCGCGTCCCGCACTCCCCGGAACAACTTGTTGTCCTTGGGGCTGAGGATGCCCGTCGAGGGGCGCGAGGACGGGAGCTCGGTCTTGGCCCACTCGCGTTCGAGTGCGTCGGCCCAGCCGAGCTCGCGGCAGAGGTCGCGCACGATGCTGTCGCACTTGCCGAGAAGAAGGACGTCGTCAGCGCGCGTGCCGATGTCGCCCGCGAAGTCGAGGTTGATGAGCACGCGCGGGCATGTCTCGGGCACCATGGAGGCGAGCTTGGCGAACGGCTGGATGGTGAGCGAGGTGCCGATGACGAAGAGCAGGTCGGCGCTGCTGATCCTAGGGATCGACTGCGAGAGCAGCTCGGGCAGCTGTGGAACTGAGGTCAACACCCTGGTTTCTCAAGCTACGCAAGGTCCCCTCGTTGCTCTCGTGGAACGCTCACCGACTCGCCGAAGAACACGACGTCAGGCTTCACGAGCCCTAAGCATGACTCCTTGTCGCAGTAGACGACATCCCCGTTCTCCACGGCCACGCGCATCTTCTCCGAGTCATATTCCTTCTTGCAGTCAATGCAGTGTTGCGACGCGAAGCTGCCGTGGGCTTCCACAAGCCGATCGAGGGGGACACCGGCCTGGCGCTCGAGGGTGTCAATGTTCTGCGTGAAGCATGTGTGGAGCAGACCGCTGTCGGCGAGCAGCTTGATGAAACTGTGGGTCAGCGTTGGCCGAAACCTGCCGGGGTACAGCTCATGCGTCAAGGTGAAAACTGTTCGTCGGCAGTCCGTTCGCCGGGGGTGAAGAGAGGGACGTAGAACCCCACGTGCAGTCAACAAGCAGCAGACGAAGATCAGAATTCCGAGAACGGAGAACGTATGAATGCCGGACGTACAAGGGACGGGGTTGAACCGGAAGTAGTTGAGTTCGAAGAGTGCGCGGGGGTATGGAAGGTTGAGTTTCGCAAGGTTCGCCTGGGGGCGTCGTGAAAGATCATTTGAGTTGGGTTAGACGTTTAGAAGACAACTGGGGAAGAAGCGAAGGGGGTGTTCGTACATAGAGTCCTGCCATGGGTTCAGGGCGTCAGTCGCAGATCCAGCAGCTGGACCCAGAGGTAAACGCGGAGAGTGCACACACCAGTTCTCGGGGATCTGAAGTCCGGGATTCCGGCAGCCGTACTCACGCCTGCCAGCAGATTGGTGTCAGCGGGTGAGTAAAATTTCACAGGCTCGTTCCCCCCATGGCCAGATGCCTCACCTGCGCCCAGCTGCAAGGTGGCTCAGAGAATGTCAGAACGTCTGTGGAAAGAGAGGCAGATTACATACCATGACGAAGACCCGCTTGCATTGCGGAGATTTCATAAACCTTGCGATCGAAGGGAGGTCTCGACCATCCAGGACCGTCGTGGGTCCATCGTAAAGCATGAGGAGTTCATCCGCGTCGTCCATGCCCGTCCAGGCGGTCCCGAATTCGACGGTGTCCTTGATGCCTTGTGCCCTGTCGCCGTCGAGGTTGTGGGCGACGCTAGATGCAGGGACCCAGGACGGTCAGCAGGCGGATGCATTCGAAGGTTCCGCAAGAGCCAAGCGTACCTCAGTCTGGGCGATTGCGGGGGAAGGCCACAGGGGATAGGAATTAGATATCAGGGAGTTTGCGCGCTGGAGGGCTCTAACAAGCTTCCGAACCCCCCAGTCGGGTCACAGGTGCTTCCGTTTTCGGGTCGGGCGGACGCGGGGAAGAGCACAAATTTGCCTGGTGGGAGACGGAGTTTGACTGTCAGCACATCTGCAGTCTGGTCCTATAAAGGATCCGCAGGGTCAGTGGACGCGCTCTGAACGCACCTTTGTCTAGGGTCGGAAGAGACCGCGGAGACTGTCCAAGAGGCGAGGAGGAAATAGGGTTGTGAAGGTGGCAAACGTTGGGGGATAAGTAACAGGACTCGGAGCGGTCGTCACTGCAGCTCTCGAGCCCCGGGCCCTGCCATCTCGTTGCTCAGCTTCCTGAGTTCTGTCATGTGTATTGTGAAAAAATGGGGAGCGTGTCACTTACCACAATCAGACTTCGCCATGTCAAACCCGATCGCTGGCACTGGCCGGCAATATTCGCTCATGCCAACCAACCGCAACGGGATGCAGCAGCATAAGTATGACGTCGTCCAAACAACGAGCACGGTCCAGGTACATCAACGTAACGGGGGTTAGATCCATGGGTTAGTCGCCAGCCACAAGGCCGCCAATGACATCGCGATCATAGCCGAGCATCGGGGTCGGTGCCTGTTGTCGGGACGCGCGGGAGGCGACCGAATCAGGCGGCGTGGGTCGGGCGAATGGCGATTTGTCGAACAAGTTCCTTTGCCCGCTCAATCTCACCACAAACAAAAGCTGTTCTAAACTTGGGGTGCATATACTGTATATACAAGACATGGAGCTTCTCCACCGATGCCTTCTACTTACTAGCAAGGATATTGCGGCGGGGAAAGTAGCCCCACTTGGAATTCTGGCACCTGCGACTCGCAACATGCTGAACAAGGCCAAATGGCCATCAGAGTTTCTCCTTCTCCTTTACTGTCGTGTCCGATTCCCTATTCACCGCCGGCTTGGAGGACCGAGCGTCTGCAGCATCCCCAGAATCCGAGTCCGCCGTCGAGTCAGTGGTCGGGGACACACCTAATGGGGTGATCGTTTTCGTCCGAGCCGCTTCCACCCCTTTGTCCTCCGAGAACTCCAGGGCCCGCGCAACCTTCTCGGTCAATGCCTCGATCTCGGCCTCCACGCGCGCGTCTTCAAGGTCGGCCTGGCCGACGTTGGCGACGGGTGCCATTCCTGTGAAGGAGATAGCAGCTGCGGGCTCCTTTGCCATAAGGTCGACCGCTGCGCCCGCTCCCGTCACCTCCTCCTCTATCACCTCTTTCTCTGCCTCCCCTTTCTCCGCCTTCTCCTTGCCGAGTGTCTCTAGGGGGACGAGGGCCTCGGTCTTCTCCCATTCGCGCTCGAGCTCCTCTGCCCAGCCGAGCTCCGCCGCGATCTCCCTGACGAGCTCGTCGCAGCGTCCGAGTAGGACGACGTCGTCCGCGCGCGAGCCGACGTCGCCTGCGGGCTCGAGGTTGATCAGGACGCGCGGGCAGCCCGCAGGGACGAGCCCCGTGAGCGCCGCAAATGGGTGCACCTTGAGCGACGTCCCGATGACGAAGAGCAAGTCGGCCTCACGCAGCCGCGGCACGCTCTTCTGAAACAGATCTGGGAGCTAGCAAGAAAGGCACACGAGGGAATTAGCGTCCGCCGTTCATGATCGGTAGTGAGGAGCGCATGTCAGTCGCCCCCTGGTGCACGAACGGGCCCAGTCGCGAATGGTGAAAAGTGGCTCACCGGTTCGCCGAAGAAGACGATGTCAGGCTTGACAAGGCCCCCGCACTCGCCGCACCGGACGATCTCGGCCTGCTCAATGGCTACTTTCATCTTCGCGCTATCGAAGGCCTGGCTGCACTGGATGCAGTGCTGGTCCGCGAACGACCCGTGCGCCTCAACGATGCGGTGCGCGGGGACGCCCGCTTGGCGCTCAAGGGTGTCGATGTTCTGCGTGAAGCAGGTGTCAAGGAGCGCGTGGTCGGCGAGGAGCTTGACGAAGGTGTGGGTGAGAGTGGGCCGGAACTTGCCCGGGTACAGCTCTCGGGCGAGGGTATAGACTGTCGGGCGTACTTTGGCGTCAGCGAAAGTTGAATATATGTAACGTTTCCACATACATGGGAGGGGATTTTCAGCAAAGTAGCGGATTTCAAATACAGCCTCTGGGTATGGAAGGTTCAACCGCTCTAGATTGGACTAGAGAAAATCGGTGGGCAAATGGGTTAGCCCTGGGATATGTACTCCGATTTCGCGAGACGTACGTAGAGTCCTAGAAAGGGATTCAACATGAGATTTGTGCATAGTCAACGCTAGTAAGCCCGAGAGCTACGCACCTGTTCCAGGAGTTCGGAAGTCAGGAATTCCAGCTGCCGTGCTTACACCTGCGAGACATATGTTGTCAGTCCAGGAAGCTTAGCAAGATACCCGATCTACAGCCATAACCGTCACTCACCAGCACCGAGCTAGCACAAGCTCGGAATCAGCATACAAGGCACACCAAAGGCGACCGATAAGAGAATGACGTACCATGACGAACACCTTCTGACATTCCCTTGATTTCATGTACTTCACGATAGCCGGCACATCGCGCCCATCCAGGACCTCTGGCGGGCCTTCATAAGGGGCAGACTGTTCGTTGCCCATGTCTACTCAGTCCAACGTTGTAGTAGTTGAGGTCAGAGATTCAGGAATCTCACGCGGCGTCGAATGCGGAACTTGGCCATCGTAATGGTGGTGACTCTGCAAAAGAGACCGAATCGCCGCACCGCAGCGGCGATATCAGGCGCTTGTCCGGTCAGCTTCCTCCCACGGTTGACGTCACAAAATACTGAACGCCCGGCTAGGTGAATGGGGTATTTGGATATTCAACGGCAAGTTAGCTTGTGAACAAAGACTTCTCCGTATGCATTCACAGTGCTGCATGTTGTGTTTAGGCACCCACTGCGTGCTTCTCCGCCCAGTCCTCTAGCCACGAGGTCACGAAAACGACAATGTCTTCGTGGATCATCTGGATCTGAGACGGCTCCTCGAACAGGTTCCTGCGTCCGTTCTCGTCCCAGTGGTGGACGCCACCGCGGATTATCTTGAAGGGCCGCAAGATGGTATCTTCCCTGTCGCGCGCGTAATCACTATGAGGCGTCACCGGCCTCCAGGGGTCCACTGGGATGGTGCAAGGTGAGGCTCGCGACTGTTCCGGTTCAGTACGAGAGCGGCGTACCTTCTCCATCAATGATAGCCAGCCTGTCGGCCGCAATGTCGAAGTCTCCGAGTGCGTTCACAGCACTGATGTTCGGGAATGAGGGCACGACAAAGTGCTTTCCTGGCGGGTATGCCTGCTTGCAGATCTTCGACTCGTACTCGAGCGTCAACAAGCGGGAGACGATGCGGGCGTGGCCACTGGGCGGAGCAGTCTGTACACGTCGTATTATGAGACTTGAAGGACAGTTCTTTGAAGATGAACATTTGACGAACCGAGAAATACCCCCACTCCGTGCAGACTTGGAAAAGCCAAAGCCTCCAGATCTGATCGAGGCCGGTGTCAAGGAACTTCGAGTCATCGTAGGTACCGAAGCACTAATTTTCAGCAAGAATTAGTACATTTTCAGCTGGATATGCGAGTACCCTTACATCTTCGACCGCGCCATCAGGGCAGAGCCCGACATAGTTCTGAAATGTCCAAAGGTGTAAGCAAAACTCCACGACAGCATATTCACTGGAGCACGACAGACCTCCCTGATGTACCGCGCGTAATTGTAAACAGGTACAGGGACCATGAGGTCTTCGGCAATGGTGACCATGTCCATACCCTCGTCGTACGAGACGAAGTCCATGCCCGGGTCATGAACAAACTTGCCATCTAACGCAGCACAGAAATCGTCCCAGCCAGTCGTGCCCACTTCCGGATCCCAGTTGCGGCCCTGCCAGTTACCCAGAGGACTCTACATCGGCACGAGATGAGGGTCAACATTCACCGCTCATTCAATTATGGAACAGCTTAAATCAGCGTACCTCCAAGATGGAGGCAAAGTCCTCGTTGTGCTGGAGGCCAGCAAGGCCGAAGAGTGCCTTGATGGGCTTGCTGGTGATTGGGTTGCCGATGAGCGAGTCCACGATCTCAACCGTGAGCTGGATGTTGCCTGAGCACTTGATGTCCGCGGCGCGCCGGATGATCTCCATGTACTCCCAGTTCTCCAAGCTGGCATGGGTGACACCTAGAAGATGGTTTATGCTATCGTCATGGGCTGCCTTAAATTTTAATGAGCAATCTGAGCATACCACTTGAAGCAATGGCACCCCAGACGAGGTTAGGGTAAAGAACCCTCATGTGGGCGGCGCGAGCTCCAGCATATGAGCCCTACATCAAGGGAGATGTAAGCTACCAAGCAAAGTTACTCGACATGGATGCATACGCCATAGTAGATCCAAGGATGGTTGGGCGCGGTCAGGTCCTCGTGAATCCCTTCGAACTTTACATTGGCCATGAAGCTCGCGGAGTCCGCGGCCGACTGCGCGTTGTTGAGGAACCTTGATATATTGCTAAGTTTCACAAAAGGCGACTACAAAACGATGGATGAACTCACCGGAGCGAATCTGTGGTCAAGTTCTTCACAGGCAGGGAGTTGCCTGAACTATACTTCAGCCTCTCCCCAAAAGCGATCTCAAAAACGCGTCAAACACGCACCATAATATCTGCGGACACGAACTCAAGCTCCAGCACAAGCCTTCTTCAAGCCGCACACGATCCCAAGCAAAGACACGCACCTATGCTCCAGCACGACACCCACCCCACCCGTAGCCCTCGCCAAGATGTCCGCAATGCCCGTATCCAAGAACCCAAGCCTATCCTCCCCACTTGTTTCCCCTCCATCAATGACGATAACAGGCGCATTTTGTCCGGGGACATAGTGTCGCGTATTGATCCAGTACCGCTGCTTCCACGTTTCCGTCCACTCGCCGTCCCCGGCGAAGTGGTCCAGCGGCTGGTAGAACCAATGTTCGGGGAACGTCCCCTTCCGGTCACCCTTCGTTTGCGTTTGTGGCTGCACATAGTCCTGCCCCTGCCCTTGGACGAGCAGCGAGCCCTGGGAGTGGGCACGCGTCGCGTTCTGCTGCAGTTTCCAGAGGTTGATCGCCTGAGGACCGAGTACTCGGATCTGGTCGGAGATGCTGAGGCCGCAGAGAGCAAGCTGGGCGTCAAGCGCGAGGAGGGCGACGACTGCCCGCCGTTTCGCCATAGTTGTCGTGGTGGTGGGCGAGTCGAAGTGGGCGGCGTGGGGACTGAGACCAACGATTCACACCCTCGCGGTACCACGGGGAGGCGTGTCGGCATGCGACGCGTCCATCACGTGCGTACATATGAACGAACGCCGCATCGAACAAGGGACACCAAGGACAAGAGAAGGCGGAGGGTTTTCCGACCGTTAGAAGAGACACAAAGCTACAGGTATGATGGTATTCGCGACAAAAGTTAGACAGACCGGTAAATAAAGTAATCGTGCATGTCGTGTGTACTGGAACTACAAGTGGTGCTGCAAGGCTACATACCGTTACACGAATAGTACACGGTTATCTCGTCGGTCCCGAAACGACACACCGCAAGTCTCGCTCGTACACGTACAGTATGGTCATATGCATGCAGGTCTGGCAAATAATCATGGGGGATGAATGGGGTTGGAAACACATGCAAGGCAGGCCAGAATCGCGCAGGGGTCCAATCATGCACCAGCATCCTCCATAGGAATCGGAGGGATCAATTGGTCCAAGGAAATCGAAACGAAACCGGAGCCAGGGGATGGCGATGGGCAAGATTACTCCGACAAGGGCTTGACACAAACACGTTTATGCTCCTCCCAGTCGAGCTTCTGGTGTGCCGTCGAACAGTACTTGACAAGCTTGCATCGGCTGCACACCAGGCCCGTGAAGCCGCGTTCGCCCTTCTCCTCGCTCCCCTCGCTGCCCTCAATGCTCCCCTCGCTGCTGCCCTCGGAGACACAGCCGGTAGGAGAGGGGTCATCGGCGAAGCATGCGTCGCACTCGATCCAGTTGCACATCTCCTTCGGGCGCGCCTTCCTGCCGTAGCGATACCGGATCTTCCGGCGTGCGCTCTTGGACATGGGACAGAGGACAGCAGCGTTCTCAGGGCCTTGCTTCGGGAAGCGGACGAGCTCGCAGCAGTTGTCTGTGCAGCCCGGGTTGGGACAGCCAGAAGGAAAGTCGTGGTACATGTCCTTGGACGGAACGAAGGTAGGGTGCGCAAAGAGAATTTGGGAGTACGACATGGTCTGATGCGAGAAGAGGACGATGAAGGGCGGTCGCTTCTCATGAAGTATTGCACGGAGTGTGAGGTCGATTTGCGGGAAGCAGGGGGTTCGGCGGTCGAGTGCATTGTTGAGTACTATGTCTATGGAAGAAATTCCAAGTTAACAATTGAAATCGGGCCTGTGCAACACCATTCGACCATATCCTGCGGTCACCCCAGGGACGCAGAAAGGTAGACAGTCGTTCTGTCCTCGACGCCTTCCACCGTCTTCAATACACGACATGATATGTCATAGAAAATTGTCATGATAGTTGGCTCGCCAAGACAGGGGGAAGGAAGGAAGTACGCAGGCGCAAAGAACAATACTCACAATCGTGATTAATCTTCTGCTCCACGCTTGGTTTGCAATGGCCTCCCGCGGTATTCTGGCAAACGTACTTGAAGTATTCTGTGACTTGATCCATCTCATTCCGCTTGAGATCCGTCACAATGACATAGATATCGTCGCAGCCGCGGTCGTGCATGCCGCGGAGGAGCATGAGTTCCGGAAGCTGCCGCAGCGAGAAAAACACAAGCTCGCGTTAGTCGGGGGCTAACTCGCGCGCACAGCCGACGAACGTACCATACTGAAAATGACAGGCATCATAGTAAGCCGCTTCATAGAGCGGTGATGGTAGACATGGGTGACCCAGGTGCGGTCGAGGGGAATGAGGCGGCCGGTATCGACGGTGCGGGTAAAGATGTTCTCGGGGACGAAGACGCCCTTGTTCCAGAGGAGGACCTGGTCGCGGGGGGCGATGTGGGCGTTGGCATTGGCCAGGTGCTTGCGCTCGCGGACGCGCTGGAACCAGTCGTGGTATGAGTCTGGGCGGTGGGGCCGCTCGAGCCATTTGTCGATGAGCATGTCCGTAGCGTCGTTGTCGAGCTTTTGGCATACGAGCTCGCTCATGGCGAGGCTCGGGGGGATGAACTTGGAGTAGTGTCGCGCGGGCATGGGTGCACGCGGGGGAGGGGAGAGAGGGCGAGAAGGGATGGGAGAGGGAGGAAGGTCGAGGGAGTAGGATATGTGAAGGTGGAGGCCAGCCTGGTCTTCGGTCAAGGTGAAAGGAGGCGGAAGCGACGAGTCTGATGCGGACCCCAGTAGCCAGGCGCCCACTGCAGGGAGGCCCTCCGCGCCAGGCGACGCGAAAAAGCCCGCCCTAAACTGCGTCCTCTTCTGCGACCGGCGCGTATCCATCCTGCTTGCTGCTGGCGTGTTCTTCGCCTTCTTTCCCTCTGCCCAGCCCCTCTATATATGCTGTCCAGCGGTCCTAATAACCTTTCACCCCTACTTCCCACTTACTGACAGGTCCAGCATTCCAGACACACCCACAGAAGACGACTTCGTACAGCCTTTGTCCACCACGGCGACAAAGAACCCATTCGTTCCCCCAAGCGGCCGCCTTCTGACTTCTGGACAGCGGGCCTGTTTCGATGCAGTGCTTGAGCTGCGTACATGCGCCTGCTGCCGTAGATCCCCCCGTGTTCAGCCTATCCGTTGGTCCGATGTGCATGAGCGATTCGCCATACTCGTACGCATTTTAGATCCATGCCTCTCGCCAGTGACTTGGATGCAAGACGCCCCCTGTTCATCCGAGCTCCGAGTGCTCATGGTCAACATGTTACAGTGCCGGGGCAGGAGTTTTGTGAATCTTTCTTTGATCACTCATCCACGTTGCTCTTCATCGGGCAGGTGTTCACTGTATTAGGTTCTCGACCTGCAGCATGCTCGGTACCCGTGAGTGTCAAAGCGTCTATCCGCACCGCTATTGAGTCATTCACAGCTTTAGAAATGGCCAGTGCAAGGATGCTTTCATGAAAGCGTGCGTATAACCACCCACCTAATGTTATAGGACACACGTTGTTTGGGCCTCGGGCTTCTGGAGAATTCAGGTATGTTCGAATCCTTAAAGATTTGTCCTGCTGCTGACTAGCATAAACTTCAAAAGCAGTGGTTCCAGTAATGGAACGCCTCTACCCCGTTGCCTGTCAACGATCCTCCTGGAATCCCCGCAAAGGCACCGATTTTAAGTTCACCAATGAAGAGCTCAACGGCCACAGGCCGGATGGCAGCCACGACATGTACCCGCTGACCTTGGTTGACCTTGACTTTAGATGCAGGTTCCGGTCTTCAGCCCATGACTCCGGTGGCCGAGATGCGACCGACTCCCAGAACGACAATCATTGGTGCATGTGAAGACTTTAGCGCACCTCTACCTCACCGTCGTGTCTCAAGATCCTCACTGCTGGTCTGGTATGCCCCGTCTGCCCCTCCCCTGACCCCTTCCCAGCAACTTTCGGTTGCTGGCGGCGGCGGGCGCCATTCGCGCGTCCGACTATCCGAGTGCATCTCGTTCTTCTCTGGGCGTCCTGGGGCCACCGCCTCCTCCTTCCTTCGCCGCTTTGCCGCTTCCACGAGTACTACAGTCGCCCTCCTTGCTCCGGTGCACGACGCAAGTTTGTTTACCATTTTCGCGACGACCGCACAACATCTGGCCAATCCTTCTCTGAGCCTGCCAGCGGACGACTCTGGCGTCTTAATTTGCACCTCTACCCTGACCTTCAGGTCCGGCTGCGGCAGCGTTGCGATTTTCCTATAAAAGAGTCCAACATGAGTGTCGTATTGTAGGCATTTCAGGGGCGGCCCCTGGATGCTTTCGAAGGGATGGTACTCCCAGGACATAATCGCATATACCAGCAACCAGGATCGCCTCGGATGCGGCGATTGCCCGCCTTCCGCGCACAGCTTGCGGGTCGCATCGTATTTCGGTGCAGTGACATTGTCTCGCCAACTCCATATCTTGTTCATAGTTTCTACTTGTCCTTCTTGCAGCGCCCCTCATAATTGGAAACCGTGCGATCGGTACTCGTGCGACTTTGGCGCGATCCCTCCATCTGAACGTACGGGTGTGCCTTGTGCGCAAAGTCCCTCAGTCTCATCCCGCGCATATTTTGCCTACATATTCTGCCCATACATGTAATCGTTCTGTGTTTGTTATCATTCGAGTGCGGTATGCACTGCAAGGAAATATAATATTTGCTGCCATGTGTCGGAATCGAACACGAGTAAGCGACATCGATGATGTCATCGCCATGATAACTGCAAGTCGAAGACAGTCCGAGGCGGCTCTGCACCCAACTTTCACCCAGCACTGCCCGAGTATTGCTCACCCACATTGCTCTCTGGACCAGCAATACTCGTGTTATGGCGATGCGATATCTCACGTCGAAGCTTGCTCAGCAAGTGAATCAACCAACCAGAGAAATCCTGACCATGGCGAGCTCACGCGACGCTCGGTAGATCGACGAAGAGCTCATGGGTTCCGTGGGCAAGTTCAGCATAGATCAGGTCGGTCCTGGGTGTCTCGCGCTGGATAGGGCTTCGCTCATGCTCATCGTATGATACAGTTGATGGAGCTCGCTGGATTGGCGTGTGCGCAGACTCTTGCGACGGTGTACGACAAGGAAAGGTACCCCCGCGTGCTTGTCTGCTGTGGGCCCGGAAACCAGGGAGGAGACGGGCTGGTTGCTGCACGACATCTCGGTGCGTTTTCTATTTACGATTCTGCAACGACCTCTCACCAGGATCGTGTGATACGCAGGCCTGTTCGGGTACAAGCCCACAATTTGGATGCCCAAGGTAAGTTGGAGCCCCGTACACTTATACCGGGCAACGGACAACGGCTGAGAAATATCCGGATGTGTAGCCCGGATCGAAGGACATCTACGAGGTAAGTTGAGTTCTTTCAGTTTGCGTCCCCGACGATACCCAATGGAGCTCTATTATTACTATAGCGTCTCAAAGTGCAATGTGACAACATGCGAATTTCGACGCTCGAGCCAACCTCAGACCTGGGGTCGCTCAGGAAAGCTCTCTCAGCCTCGGATGTGATCCTCGATGCGATCTTCGGGTTCTCGTTCAAGCCACCCGTCCGCGCTCCTTTCGACGAGGCGCTACCCCTCCTCTCGCAATCTGGATTGCCGATCGTGTCTGTGGACGTGCCTTCGGGGTGGAACGTTGATGAGGGGAGGGTTGACGCGCGGGCTCTCGACCCGGATGTACTTGTGAGCTTGACGGCACCGAAGGAGGGCGTGAGGGCGTACAAGGGGAGGCACTTCCTAGGAGGCCGATTCGTTTCCAAGTCAGCCTCTGTTTCATTTCAGGTTGGATATGCAGCTAATGCGTGATGTTTGCTGGCAGGACGTTGGATGAGAAGTACCAGCTGAACCTCCCGGAATACCCTGGTTTCTCGCAAATCGTTGAGCTGCCCCGCTCAGAGGATTCTCAGAAACTGTAAAAGTATCTGCACATTTTTGAAAGTTCTTACATAGAAGGATGTACAGTACATATGTAGCACTTGAAATGACCCATCTGCCGCGACCTACGAATAAGTACAGTCAGGAAGGGGTTCGAACCGATACGAGACGCGTGAAAGGCGCTCAGCCACCGACGCGTCTGATCGCGATGACCCAGACGCGCGCTTAGACTGCGTCTTGTCTCAACCACCAAGCACCTTTGCTCCACGCGTGTGCTTCTCTCATTTGACCATGTCTCGACACCACGACCAGCTGCTGGGACTGATTTGCAACAACAAGCCAACATTTACGAAGGCAAAGGCGATCCTACATACTGCGAGCCTCAAGACAATCCCAGGATCCGGTTACGACCTTGGCCCAGGTGCGAGTGGGTTGCCAGCTATATGCGCGTACATTGCCGCAGAAGAGTGCGTATTTCTCGCATTTGTCCTAATAGGAACTTCTCATGCGTATATGCAGGCTAGGAGATGATGAAATTGACGAGAAAACCGTGCAAGTCGCGTCCTGTCTCAAGCCCAAGGTCTTCAAGACCACGCTCAATACCGTCCGTTCCGCCCTCGCCGCTGCCGCTGCAGCGACGTCACCCACTAAGAAGAGTGTGCGAAGCGTGAGCTACAAGCAACTTGTCGATGACGCGAAGATCGGGCGGAAGGGGATAGTGACGGGCTGGATGAACGATGCAGAACGGACGCTTATGGACAACCGGGAGATGCGACGGCGGTTTGGGAGCGCATACGACGCGATCACTCTCGCGGTCTTCTGTTGGGTTTGTGGGCTTATGGGGGTGCGTTTACTTTACGCTCACCAATTTGACTGCGTGGACTAACTCGGGCTCCGGCAGAATAAGAAGATCAAGCCACCGACGCTGGTGGCCAAGTACGCCATCCCGCGAGACCAATTCGACGAACTCACCGATGCCCTGCACGAGGTGTGTAAAGGCGTCGCGAAGACCGTACAAGAAGACATCGCTGCAATCAAGGCAGGCACCTACGCCCCTAAAGCACCGGTCGCTCCGGCTGCCGCCATGCCCACATCCCCGACAAAAGTCTCAACCGCAACTCTGCCCCCACCCATCCCTGCACCCTCGCGCTCAGTCAGCCGCTCTCCCTCCAAGTCCGCCCTACGCGCCCCAAGCGTCGGCCTGACGACTACCAAGACCCCCATCCACAAGCGCAAAGTCGCGTTCGACGGTCCGATCCCGGAGGAGGACGAAGACGAGGAGGAGTTCGACGCGACCGCGACCCCGTCCAAGCGCCGCAAGCTCTCTTCCTCCCCCGTGAAGCCCTTCCCGTCTGGCACCCCCCGCGCGTCTTCACGCCTCGCTGACGCCGCCGCCGCGCGAGAAGCCGTGCTCCCCCTCCCTGCACCCGCCGCAGGGGTAGCTGGGCCGTCGACCCCGCGGCGCCAGCGGACGACGCCCTCGCAGCCCTCCTCGACACCACGTTCTGGGCGCTCGCGATCGCAGACGGGCAGCGCGCCGACGACGCCGAGTAAGAGACCGCGGCTGTCAACGATGCGCGAGGAGGCGGATGGGCCACTGCGGAGGAGGTGCAGGCCGGTGTTCGCGGACCAGCAACAGTGGCTAAAGGGCGACTCGCGGCTGGAGCGGGAGCTGAAGCCGTGGCAGGAAAAGTGGCGGGAGTTGGTGCGCAAGGCTGGCGGAGATGTGTGGAAGGCGGCAGCGGCGACCACAACAGCGACGGTGAAGGCGTCCGTATGTGGGGACGCGAGGTTCGTGAGTTAGTCGTCTGGATTCCCTAGGATTTGTCGTGGTATGGATTGGGACTTGCACATGCAATTGCGTTTGGATGGTCGTTCACTTGCTGTTATTCGAAGCTCTGAAGTATGCAAGAAAGAATTGGACGGACTTGATTTAGACGCCTACGGACGCACAAAGTGGCAGTAAATGAGGCACCACGGCCTGCCGATGGACGAGGTATCTTCGGGACAGCGCTACATAAGGTCATTTTATCGCGCAGTACGTACTAGGTTCGTAATCGAGATGTCGGGCGAGGGAATGTCGACCGCATGGAGTAGAGATACATGGAGCAGATATACCGCAAGAAACAGTTTGAAGCCTCAGGGTAGTTTGCGTAGTCTTTTGTGGTAATCGAAACCAAGGCGTTTCCGGGGTAGAAATGGAAAGGAAAGATACATGGGAGCATGCCCTCAATTCTTCTTAACCTTTGCGCTGGCCTGGGCAACGCGCAGCGAACTTGCAATACGACCGTACGAGTCGTACATGAGCCAAAGGGGGATGAAAACCCAGCTAGGAGGGAACGCCGGATCAGCACACGCACTCGAACCCCGTCGCAGGGACACTTACATGACGTTCATGAACTAGGACGTGCATATGTGCGTGAGAGATCATATACCAGGCAGCGCAGCGTGATGACAAGGACTCACGACAAGGTACACCCAGAGGAAGAGGAAGTTGGACGTGTCGAGGTTCGGGCTACCGGTAAGCCACTCCGGGCAGAAGGTCATCCACCTGCAAGAATTCATTCATGTCCGATCGCATGTGAGAACGGCGAGGACATACCCCCCATAGATCTCCGAAGTGCTCAACACGATGATCCAGTAGTGCCTCGCGGGGTCGTCCTGGATGAGCTGCTTGATGACATAGAAACACATGGTGCCAACGCCAAAGACGGTGAGGAGCTCGAGCGAGACGACGGTCGGGTCGGAGACTGCCCAACGGAAGTCCGCGAGGGCGTACTCTCTCCCTGCACATGACGAAGATTCGCTCGCGAAACGCCACGGGAAGTGGATGGGGACATACACATCTGAGCCATGGGTCCTGGACTAGTTGCTACCTGCCGCCCGAACATGGAGTAGTACAGGAAGGAGCCCTCAAGCGTGTAGTGGATGATTCCATCGAATGCCTACACCGTACCCATCTTGTTCAGCTTCTCATGTTTCAACCAGACGTTGCGCGACGTACCAGCCATATAAAGGTAAACCGATCCTGCCAGCTCGCGTTCTTAGGGAGGAGGGTCTTGGAAGCCATGTACGCGACGGCGCCCGCGCTGGCAACGAACGCCAATGAGTAGGCGGACGTCGCGGTGAATATGGGAGGGGATGGGGACATGGTGGGGGATGGGTGGACGGTGGGAGGACGGCAGGATACTGGGCGGCGTGATGGAGGGCGTTCCTATTCGAGTGTGGGGATCGTGTCCTCACACGGTCACATGCGCGACGCGTCTCGGGCTCGACGATGGAGATCGCGTCGCGATAACACGTTGCGTGGGATGCCCCTTTCTCCTCTGGGTTATCCAGCTGGGCGTCGATTCAATCCTGCTCTAACAAAATTCCCTCGCCTTTCTTCAACGCGCTGTTGATGAATCCCCAGGTTGAAGTAAATCGCTCCGTCGAGGAACTACCAACGAGCATTCGCTCCTGGCGCCGGCGCGCGGTTCTTATCCGGGGCGACTTCGTCCAGACACCCACCCTAGGCAAGCTAGAGATCTTCCAGGACTATCTCCTTCGTGAGACGACAGAGCCTCCCTCCAGATGTAGTGCTTCCAGAGACTCACGTCCGACATTTGAGCAGGTACCGATGAGTCCGGAATTATCGACCATTTCGCTAGCATCGACCACCCCACATCCCAAATTGTCCTCGAAACTATGGGCACTCACCCGGAGCAGTACATAGATGGTGCTTTTATCCTTCCCACCTTCTGCGACATACACCTTCATGCACCTCAGTTCCTCTACCAGGGCACCGGCCTTCACCTCCCCTTAATGCAATGGCTGGACGAGTACGCCTTCAAGGCGGAAGAAAGCCTGGATGCAGACCCACAGCTCGCAGAAAGGGTATATAGGAAGCTCGCTGGCAAGCTGTTGGAACACGGCACTGGGGCTGTTTTGCTTTTCGGGACCATCAAGACTGAGACTAAGTGAGTGTCCCTTGCTCTACGATCCGCGTTCGCGACCAACCCCACATTTCAGCCTTATCCTCGCCCGCGAAATGGCGCGCGCGGGGATCCGTGCATTTGTGGGCAAGCTGTCCATGGATATGTCTTCCCGCCCGTCGTACCAGGAAGCGTCGACCGAGGCTGCTCTCGAGGCCGCGCAGGATTTCTGTCGTAGATGTCAAGAATGGGGAAAAGACCCGCTGGAAAGCGACAGTGCTAGCATACGCCTAGTTCAGCCGGTGCTCACGCCTCGCTTCGTCCCGACGTGCTCCAACGAGCTCCTTTCGGGGCTGGGGAAGCTCGCCGAAGAGAACAACGTCCGCATACAAAGCCACATGGCCGAGTCGTACGACCAGGTCGAGTGGGTGCGCGCCGAACGCAAGGCTGAAGACATGGATGTTTTCGCACAAGTAATGAATACCATCCATTCCTAGCCCTAGACTGATGTATTCTGTAACAGCATAATCTTCTAACTCCTCGGACCATCCAAGCACACTGTACCTTCCTGTCCCCATCGGACCTCTCAAACCTCGCAAATACAGGAACCGCAGTCGCCCACTGCCCACTTTCCAACGCCTACTTCTCCGCTGAGCCTTTCCGCCTTCGAGAGGCCCTCGACGCAGGGGTCTCCGTGGGGCTGGGTACGGACATCGCGGGCGGATATTCGATCGACATCATGAACGCCATGCGGCAGGCGGTCACGGTCTCGCGCATGCGCGAGGGCGCAAGGGTCATGGCTTCCAAGACCGGGTCTTCGGCGAGCAGCATAGGAGAGGACAAAGACAGCCCGTTGTCGATCGACTGGAAGGAAGCTCTGTATCTCGCAACGGCGGGCGGCGCGGCTGCATTTGGCCTCCCCAAGGGCGCCGGGACGTTTGCGGTTGGGGTGCCCTTCGACGCGCAATCCAGTGAGTCCCTTCAACGCCGCGCTGATCCGTGCAGTTACCGCATTAAATGACACCTCGACAGTTGAGCTGCATCGTCGCAATGGGAAGAACGTCTGCGAGGGGATCGGAGAGCTTACAACGTTCTTAGAAGATTTGGACACTCGACCACTAAGACTTACGGAGGACCTGATTGAGAAGTGGTGGTGTGTGGGAGACTTCCGCAACCGCCGCGCGGTGTGGGTCCAAGGACAGAGAGTGTGGAGTTGAGGCAGGCCAATAGACGCATATCGGGTGA
>BACB01003206.1:0-85958 GCA_000338015.2 Ganoderma multipileum BCRC 37180
GAGGCAGTCAGCAAAGGGCAACAGTTCTTGTGTCCAATTTGTACACTACAAGGCATTATGATTCAATCGCAAACCCAAGAGAGTCCCATATCAAGCCCGGAAGCACAGACCCCGTGACGGTCGAGCTCAGCCCGCCATGTCCATTTTCTCCAGCTCCTCCCACGACGGCAGCCCCACGACCCCAGGGAGCTCTGCCCATATCTTCTCGCGGAGCGCGATGACATCTCTTTTGAACGCGCGGCGACACTGCACACACACCTGCGGGTCGTCCGCGAGCTCGTCGACCGCCTGTACCATGTAGTGCAGCGTGCCCGTGCGGACGACCCATGAGCGCGACAAGCGCGAGCCGAGGCGCGCGAACGCCTTCTGGCACGCACCTTTACTCCCGACGCACGTCTCGCTGGGGACGCGCGCGCTGCAGCTCTGGCGGATGAAGTCGAGCACGGCGGCGATGCGGTGCTGGAACATGAGCGTGTAGTCGGTGAGGTCGCGCGGGGCGAGCTGCGCGGAGGGCCGGGACGGGTGCACGACGAGGAGCTTGGGGTGGTCCCCGCGGAGGAGGTCCGAGAGGGTGTAGAGGGAGAGGAAGTAGAGGGCGGAAGGGACGACGACGCTGACGTGCGTCTCGCGCGCGAGGTTGAGGACGTGCAGCGGGTGCACGTATGGGTAGGTGAGGTCGTTGACGAGGGGCGCCTTCACGGCGCGCTCGATGAACTGGTCGTGCCCCGAGAGGGTGTGCGGCCAAGTCTCGAGGAGGTGCTGGATGGCTTGGCGGCGGAGGTGTGCGATGAAGTATTTGGTGGAGAGGCGGAGGATGCCTGCGAGGTGGTAGAAGTCCTCAATCCCGCGATGTTGGAATGTCCTGTCAGAGTTCCGCGAAAGTCACACATTGACGGGGTGACGGACCGCAGGGCGTAAGAAATTGACGAAAGGAAAGCAGGACGTTACTATAAGATCCAGCGAAGGGATGCGCACGACGGACCAGGGCAGACTCACGGTCCGTCGTATAGTGCGCGGATGAGTGCGCTCAGCTCCATGGGGCGATCGTGCATTCGCACGACCTGGCAATCGTCTGCTACCTCAGCGTCCGTCGCAGCAGGTGAGGGTAGCTCGAACATTGACTGGAAGACTTCGGAATGTCGAGCGAGCACGCCTCGGTGCACCTTGAATGCAATTGTTGTGTCGGCGTCGGCGTCCTCGGTGAGGAGGATGATGTTGCCATCTTCAAACCAGGGCTCTCTTCGCTGATCGGGTGGTATCGTCGTGACCCGTGGAATCATAGACGAATCACGGAAGTTGGGAGCTGTAGGACTCGGCTGATCCCAAGGGAGGAGGTGGTCGAGGCCAAGGACGAGTCCGTAAACGCCAGAAATAGCCTTGCCTTCTTCTGCCACAGCCATCTTGAGTCTGACGAGTCTGCGACGTCCCAGGCCTAGGGTCCAGTTCTCCCGCTCGCTCGCTCCCTCGAGGCTCGCTTCCTTGGAAATGAGATAAGCCACAAGCCACGCTTCATGTCGTCCACTCCGCGTACACCGCGCTCGCGTGCGCCGTCCCGCGTACCGTCTCGTGTGCCATCTCGCTCTGGTACCCCCGTTCCCGGCCGGTCTCCATCGCGGTTACCGTCACTCCCTGCGGTTCCTCCTATGCCCTCTGTATCGAATCTGAGAGTGTATAGCTATGGTGCCTCTACGTCCACAACCCATGCTCCCGACTCGCAACCCGGACCTTCAGAACCTGGGGATACTAGCTCCGGTTCCTCCGTAGTGGAGGGGATTCTTGTTCAAGAACAAGACGCGGATATCGATATCATGGACGGAGAGCAAGGGAGCGCCGCTGGACTGGTCGACTCCCCCGCTGGGACTGAGGAGTCGAAGAAGAGCCTGCGGGAGCAGTTGAGGAGGACCCTGAGCAAGAAGGAATCGTTCACAGGTAAGAGTCAGCGGTCTCTACAGTCGAGGCGGAAGTCAGTGCCTTATCGACTCCTAGATGTTTCGGCATTCAGAGGGCGATATAGCGAACCTGCATCGTCTATGCAGGAGGTTGTGTTTACGCCTGGTGAGTACATGTCCGTCTAGCTGGAGGAAGCTATGTTCACATGAAGCTTCGGTGAAGCGGAACACTATGTACCGCGGCAGTACTTTGTTCTGACAGATGCCGGAAAGCCCGTCTTCGTCAGGTAAACTCGTCTCATTTCTTGGCCAAGGTTCGGTATTGAACCACGATCCTACAATCAACAGCGACCAAGATGCCAACTCGGACAGCGTCACCTCTACGTTCGGCATTATCCAAGCTCTCGTCTCCGTCTTCTTGGATGATGGGGATAAGCTCCGGTCTATCAATGCAGGGAACACGCGCATCGTATTTCTTCTGCGACCACCGCTATACTATGTCTGTGTATCCTCATGGGGCGAACCAGAATCAGTCGTCAGTAGTTTACCATCCGATGTTCCACTGGATGCTGATGTTTAAGAAGCAAGACTAGGTTCCACCTTGAATATTTGCACCTCCAGATTCTCAGCGTTTTCTCAGCGGAACAGCTACGACGAATGTTTGAGCAACGACGGAATTTCGACCTTGGACGACTCCTCAGAGGTGCGTCCGCTATTGTTCGTGCGCATACAACCGGTTAACGACCTATTCAGGTGCGGAGCCGCTCCTATACTCGCTGCTGGCTCGGTTGGAGTGGGACTTGGCAATGGGCACGTCGTCGTTGCATTGCCTGAAACTTGATCCGATATTACGGAAGTCGGTGGCTAACATTCTCGTACCCACGTCCAAGATCAGAGTAAGCTACATCTTCTCGTGGCCGATTTATGTTGTCTCACACTCTACAGGACATGCTATACGTGATCCTGATCGCTCAAGGGCGAGTGATCACTTTGGTCAGGCCAAGAAAGCATTCTATTCATCCGTCTGGTAATGCAAAATATAACCCTGTTCGTCGGCTTCCACTGACAGCCTTCCAGATCTTCATATCCTCATCAACACTATCCACTCCCCCTCTATCCTCAACAACTCCGCTACAGCGTCCTATCTGCCTGTCTGTCTCCCCAAGTTCAACCCCTCTGCATTCGTCAACGCATACGTTATGTTCCTACCACGAAGCGAATCGCAGGATGCAGCCATGAAACAGCCGACGTCGGAGGGTGATACTGAGAGCACGCGGTCTGCCGCTGAAGGGCAGCAGATGGACGATGCTGCAAGCTCGCATAGCTTGTTTTCTGGCGTCTCGCCCGATCATGCTCCGCAAGTAGCGTTGGTGGCTGTCAGTGGTAACGCGGACTTCGAGCTTGTCAGGGGGTGGGCGGACAGCACGATACAGGTGCGTAACCATCTCACAGCCACAAGAAGACTCTCCGACCTGGCTCACAACCCCGATCGTAGAGATTGGCCGGCGAAGGGCTGTTGAAGACGCTCAACGACACCATAGCCCAAGGGTCGACGGAGTACTCCGTGTCGAACCTCAGCATCCCGGGCCTGCGCCATTTCATCTACAAGTCTCGGTCGCATGTGCAACTCACAATGCCGCTTTTCGAAGACCCCTACGATAGTCCCCACGAGAAGCGGAGGTATGGATAGATTCTACATTTGCTCCTGGGTAATTGGCTGACATGCTTGTGGCCAGGCTCATCACGCTATACCAGACTCTGTACGATGCGATACACGCCAAATCCGGGCAGGAGTCTACGCTCAAACTACAGTATATCAAGACTAGCCAGGAGGCTGTAATGGGATGGGTACGGTTTCGGATCCTCTCTACAAATCTTCTTTTTACCTGACACACGTTCGTCGCCAGATAACGCAGCCATTCGAGCTGTATCTCGCGCTTTCCCCGCGACTTCCTAAGAGCGCTGCCATCGGCGCCGCGAATGCGATCGCACGTTGGGTGCAGAAGGAGGATAAACAGCTCTTCTTGAGGGATGCGCCCGTATTCTAACCGTGTAGTATCCCCCGACTGTGGAGTTCACGAACGATACGATACCCATCGGACTTGCGTGCAGGACGACGGGCGATGGCAAAGTGACGATGATGATGGCAGAAAGCACAAGTACAATGTTCAGGAGTACACTATATGCTACACAGCAAGATCTTCTAGTCTTCCGAGACATCCATGTGAACCACCTGCTCCGGTGGCTGGTCGAGCGCAGTATTCTTGTCGCGTCTCTCAGCGAGGAACGCGTCTATACGCTGCTTAAGGTCCAGATCTGCAATTGGGCAAACGGTCAGCCCAAAACCATGACTAGACTTTGGTAAGGTAAGCCACGCACTGGGAACAACGTCCTCGAGGGTTAGCGGTACACGATTGAACGGGTCTTTGGAGTCGGACAGGAGGTGAGACTTGATCGTGGACCTGTCGACGACAGCCTTGGAGGAAGGAAGCGTGACAGGGTCGCGCATAAGAGTGTACATGAGGGGATCTGCGATCCAAAATCATAGTGAGCCGGGACAACATGACGATACAGCGCATACACCCACCGAGGAACTCGTCCGGGATGTCTCCCAGGTCCTCTTCGGCCTCCAGCGTCGCCTTTGTCTCTTCAACCTTCAGCACGAACAGCGCAAGCTTCTCGATCTCGTCGGGGGACTTCAGCGATCTCCGCTTCAGGACGTCCGCGGCCTGCTCGAAGAGCTCCTTCTTGTAACTTCGCCCATCGGCCGCGACGGCCCGCGCGAACTCGCCTTGATCGCTCAGGTTGAGGTACACTTGGATGATGTCGCTGAGCAGCGTCTTCGGGTTAAACTTGTACTTCTCTGGGTTCTTCACGATGAGCTCTCCCGAGCGAGGCCCGACAAGCGTCTCCAGATTGTAGTCCAGCATCGCCGCGAGTCTGTCCACGATCTCGGGGACCATGAATGGTGCCTTGGCCTCCCCGGTGAAGATCTTGAGCAGGTCGACGGTGGAGTTTCCGAGTTGGACGTAACCGCTTGCGTGCCGCTCGAGCTGACGGAGGGCGTTCTCGCGCTCGCGACGGTACTGAGCGGGCTTGGCCTCAAATGCTTCGCGATCCTTCATCTCCATTTGGATGTCGTGGATCTTGGACAGCTCGCTGAGCGACTCATCGAGGAGGTATGTGACGTCGTTGATCATGAGGTTCACGAAGCGGACGAACTTCTCCTGGTTGTTACTAAAAATCATCGTGAACATCCCCAAAAGATGAACCGAGGGGTTAAATACTCTACTCACGTCGATTCATTCTTCAACGCGTCGCGGTGCGTCTGGTTGTTCCAAATCACCTTGAAGATATAGGCGATATTCCGCCGGGCGTCTGGGCGGGCAAATCAGCGTTAAGCCGCCTGAGGCTACTATGATTAACCAGTAACGCACTGAATTTGTCATAGAACTGAGAGCTAGCCCCAGTCTGCTCGACCTCTGTGGCACGCATCAGATGAGTCGGCAGGACACAAGCAGACCTCTCTTACCAATATAGAAGTGCATGAGAGCAGGCATCAAGTGCTGGAGCGCAACGGGGTGCGTATTGAGGAGGGTCGTGAGGACGCTGCGCTGTTCGCCCCAGTTCCAGCAGCCAAAGAATAAGACCTCCACGATCTTCGCCTTGAGGAAGGGGTTCTTGATGTACCATGTCGACGTCAAGAAGGTAAGACACCAAATGAGCATCTCATTCCTTCCGGAGAGCTCGAGGCTCTTCGGACTTTGCCTGACAGCAACATCGGTTCAGTATCAAATCTGTGACAGGTTGCTACTTGGACATACCGGATGACGAAGAAATGATACTCAATCACGTCCTCGATCAGATATTCCGGCAGAACTCGCCATGCAAAGGGAACATCGTTGGGCAGAGGCAAACTGTTTGTTATACTCAAGGTCAACGTTGCTACCGCCAAAGCGAGGGGATGACTGACTCGATCAGAGGATTGGGGTGCTTTTTCCGAGGGTCGACCTGCCGGATTAGCCACGTGGAGACGAGGTTGGCAAAGCTGATCGACCGGAACACAAGCTCTGGATCTGCGAGCTGTGTTTCATATGCCAATTGGGCCGCATATAGCTTGTCTTGCTCAGCCTACACAAAGTCCACAAAGTCAGCAAGAAGGTAGTCCGACGTAGGCTGGTTAATTGACCTTTCCTCCATTGATGGCGGCTTCAGTGCGAGCCTGGAATGGAGTCTAACGACCGCGAAAATTTCAATATTGTCGCATATCAGGATATTGGGGGAACATACTCCTCTCCAGGACTGATCACTCTGCAGGACGTCGAGGTGTCTGCGGATATCGTCGTATTGCCTGTTCAAATCCTCGACGTTGTTCACGAGCTTCATTTGACCAATGTGGTTGGCAGCAAGTGTCAAGTAGAAGATGTCCGAGATAAAGTTTGGCGGGGCTGCATATAGAGAGACCGGCAGTGAGTAACAATGTCTCGTACCAGCATCGGGCGATCCCTACCGGAAGCCGCCTCGTTCTGCTTCCTCCATTCTTCCGCTTCGTCGTTTGTAGCATTGACGCGAGTCTCGTCGTTGAGATCGATCCGGAAGGAGTGCGCATAGTACGCAGGATCTATCCGGTCCATCTAAATCATGTTCGTGAGCGTCGGTCCCGCGTATTGCACGAGTTTCGTGCGTACCTTGCTATACTGTGCATCCATGAATGGTTCACAGAACTGCAAGAGGATGATCTGCAAGTTCATGATGAAGGAATCGGATGAGACCGTCAGCATGTCGACCTGCATGCCAGCGCGTTTACGGTTGAGATTGATGGCGTGGGCGAAGTACTGGAGGACCGCCTCCCGTGCGTCCGCGGATGCGCGCACCAGCGTGTTGAACACCTGGAAAAGAGAGCCCTGATAACAATGCTATGTCAATCTTTGGACAAAACGGAGGATTTGAGTGCCACTGACCTGCAGTGTCTTGAGGGTTCCCCGCAGACTCGCTATGGCAGAGCTGATTTCGCCTTGTGGACGCGTCTCGTGATCGCTGAAGTACGATTCTGATATCGACGGCTGCACATGTACATGTACATGAGCAAATCATCCTGCGGAAGGTCATTCGACAGAAAACAATCACCCATTCTCGGTGGAACACGCCCAGCCTCAGCAGCGGACCCAACAGGCTCCTCGTCTCGAATTCTGGCGCCGACAAAGTTTCCGGATTCCACTCCGGGAGGCGAGTAATCATCGCAGCGATGGGCTTGACACTGACGAGTGCCTCCAGACCGCTGATGACACCGCGCCACCCGTCTCCACTGGCGAAGCCGACGGCCAGCGACTGGTGGGAGCAGAGCCGAGTGACCACGGGGCCGAGGACTCCGTCAATCTCGTTATCGGGCTCAAACCGGCGGACGAGGTCTTGGAGGAACGTCTCGATGTCCGACGAATCGAGTAGTGCGCCCGACGAGTTGGAGGTGAGGTAAGGACCGGAGAGGGCGGAGAGTGACATGAAGGACGGAACGAGTTCAGCGGCTCCGAATTCCTTGCCGGGGATGCTTGGTTGAGGGAACATTTCTGGATCCTGGAGTGTCAGGCCGATGTAGCTAATTATGAGGTCACGGAGCTTGTCGAGGACGTCGAGTGCTTGTTGTTGTTCTAGTGGTACGTAATTCTGCGAATTTTAGTGTTGTCGTCAATACCACACAGAAGCTAACTGCGGAATGCACACACCGTCTTCAGCAGGACACTCCGGGCGACGTTCAGCCGTTTCCAACACCCAATCAAGTACTCTAGCACTGTTTGCTGCGGCGGAAGAGAGCTGATCACGGGGAGGAATTCGAGGTCGTCTCTGCGCTGCCATGAGAGGGGTGCGGTGCATCTCGGTATAAGAAAGTGAGCTTACGACATCGTCTGTGGGTGCAGTTCTAGCCGGGCAATCAATACACGGTCGGCCACTCCAGCGCTCAGTTGCAGAGAGAGCCCTAATGGCATTGAGCATAAAGTCGCACATTCCACACGAAATAGATCAACACACCGTCACCCTGCAATTCGACCCCCAGGTCCTTCAACCACACGACCTCATACCCCGTTCTCTCTGCAACCTCTTTCTATAGCAAATCGTCGGAGACGCCAAACGCATTAAACTTAGGACCGACACACCTTCAAAGTCACGTTAAGCACCCTCGAGATAGTCTCATCCTCCCAAGTGGGCAGATCAAGATGCACTGGGGTCGCGACGGCCGGAGCTTTCTTGACCTGCACGGGAGGCGGGGTGGCCACTTTCGGCAACGCGGTCCTTTTCTGCACACCTGGAGGGGGCGTAGCCTTCTGCGTCGGTTTTTGTGGGATAGGTGCGGGCGTAGGAGCGGGAGACGACGAGGTAGAAGCCATTGGGCTCGGTCTTGCGGGAGCTGGCCCTGGTCCTCCGAGCTTAGCTAACCGCTTCAAGCGGATCTATGTCGCCCTCGTCAGCGGAATGGACCATCAAATTGCGAGGACATAGATCATACTCTCTCTGCGTCGTCCTGGGGGTTCGATGCCATAGTGGTGATGCAGGTGGGAGGAGGGAACGAGGGTGGACTCGATCGGCGCGCGCCCTCGGATTCCAAGACCTGCCGAGAAGCGCCCGTAGTCCACTGGCTTTCGCAACCGCTTACGGCCCGACACTTGACACGAAACCGTCTTGGTCGCGCTGTTCCCCGCTCAGTGTCCTCCCATTACCCACCGCTTTCCGGCGCGGCCTTCTCTTTCGTCTTTGCTGCCATGTTCTTGTTTACGCGCGTCCTAGGGACAACACGCCTTTTCTCCTCGTCGGCGACAGCGCAATTCCCGAAGTTAAAGTCCCATTCAGGAGCAAAAAAGAGGTGGAGGTCAATCGCGTCGGGCATCTTCAAGCGGGTATGTTTTCCAGCATGTATTCGATCCAATCGGCCCTCTGACCTGCCCTGTGTTTTCTAGGGGAAGGCGGGACATAAACATTTGAACGTGAACAAGAGTCCTGCACGGAAGAACGCGTTGGGTCAAACAGCCTACTCGAATGCCTCGCAAACGTCACGGCTAAAGAAGTTGCTCCCCTACGGTTCGCCATAATGCACTGAGCTTGGATGGGCAGGATTCACATAGACAGAGATCTTGGTGCGTACTGTGGCCTTCTGACACCTCTCCTCGCTAAAACCTTTCCCAGTCCGTTATATTGTATTATACCACACTCTTGCCGTCTAATGCATGCTGGACTCTGGAACTCCCCACCCACTAGTTCATTTCTACGCCTACCTCATCTAGCGCATTACTCGCCGAGCGACCTTCTTCAAGTTTCCCTCCCCCGAAGAACGCACGGATATCCTTCTGCTTGGGGTCGTGAGCCGCGCTGCCGATACCACCTTTCTGGCGTACCTGAGCGCCGCGCAACGTTAACCCGGCAACCGAAAACGCGACTGTATCGACTTACCACGCTAGCCAGGTGCTCACGGCTGTTCACATCGGTGACCCTGATGTGAAGTGTCGGAAGGTCATTGTCCGGGAAATCCAACGGTTGTCCCTCCGCGGCTCCCTACGAAGCAATACTTCAATCTTCAAGCTTCAAGGTCGAGTACAAGGCACAAGGCGAGTTACCTTGACCTGGACAGTCACCCTCGTCCACGCCGTGTTATGCAATCCCTTGTATTTGTCCCCAGGGTGGTGTCCGCTTTCGTCTTTGACGAGTAGGGCGGGGATGAGCTCGCTGATACACAGACCGTGGCTTGCGAGGGCGATATTGACTCCCGCCCTTCCCGCTCTTGCGGCTTGCCAGATGTGGGGCATCACCAGCTCATCGATCGCTTTCGATGCGCGGGTTGCCAGGTCCTCCAGGCTCTCGCCTCCCGGGAACTTCTGCGATCGTTCATGGAGCACTGGCCAAATACCCTTCGCGAAGTGTTCCTCCAAGGACAGACCAGGCGTTTGGTTCCAGGACCAAGGGTGCCCCTCGGCTTCACCGAAGTATTGCTCTCGCAAGAGAAGAGACTCAGTGAGCGGGGGTTTGGGATCGGCCTGGGCGTCGCGGACAGCTTGTCCCGTCCAGAGGGCGCGCTTGAGGGTGGAAGCGTAGATGGCAGCAAAGCGGGTATTAGATAAAGATTGGCCCAATGCTTTAGCTTGCTGAAGACGTCAGGTGTTAACCAATCTAGTAAGCTTTCAGGGACACTGCCTAAAGCCTCACGTTCATTCCTAGTACGACTTCGGTGAGTGCCTTGCGTTGCATATTTGGGCGACTCGAACGCTTACCGTGGTTGCTCAAGGGCGCATCTTTCCACCCTGCCCAATTATCACACTATACATTGCGATCAGGACCAAGTTTGATGCTTCTTGAATGTGGCCAGAAATGGGACCAAGTACAGTACCAGGTTATCCGTAGATTCACCATGCCTGATCTACAGATGTATTTGGGGGGTGTTAGTATTGTCCCGACGCATTGGGAGCTTGGATTCTTCACTCACAAAAGTAACGACGACTGTGGGCATGGGTTCGGACGACATGGGAGTTCTCAAAGAGCATGTTGATTCTGCACGATGCTGAGACTAGGACTACCCGCGGCCGGCACAGCCGAACGACCTGAGTCAACGTGCACCGTTTGCCGCGATTGGCGTCTACGCTATTATGGGCGCCTTGATGACTAAGCCGGGCCAAGACGGCGCGGGAAGGTTCGCGCACCTTGGCTTCCACCGCCATCTTGAGCCTGACACACCGAAGCAGGCAGCTTGCGTGTCGCCCTCCTCGTCGGTGGACGCGCGTCCCCCGACATTCCTTCATATAAGCTTTGCTCTCGTCTGCTTCATTCCAACCCTCTTTGTCGTTCTCCGCCGCCACCACCACCACCCCTGGGCCACCTTTACCAATACCACACCCCCTGGATACCTCGTTAGCCATGTCTGGTTCAGCCACCCCAGAGCGCGACGGACAGCTTCTCGATATCGGAAAACAATGCTCCGACCCGACCTGTCTCCTGGTCGACTTCCTCCCATTAAAGTGTCAACATTGCGCACAGCCGTTCTGCGGCGAACACTTCCTCCCTTCCACCCACCATTGTTCCAAGTACGATGAAGCGAAGCATGATAGAGTCGCACCCTCTTGTGAGTCTACTATTATGGCTTATCGGCGTGCCGCTCATGCACGAGCTTAGGCCCCCTATGCAATACGCCCGTGGCTATACCTCCCGGACAGGATCCGAATATCCGCATGGAACGCCATATCAACACCGAATGTTCTGTCATGACCGGGAGGTCGGTCAATGCCAAGTCTACACCCCACTGTGCACGACCGAAATGTCACAAGGTGCTATTCTCGCCTATACGCTGCGATGTGAGTTACTTCGTTTTTTGTGTCGCGTGTCAATCCCGTCCTTATGCTATCCCGGACTCCGTTCCCCAACAGTCGTGCAAGCAGCAGTTCTGCCCTGAGCATCGCTTCCCGAAGGATCACTCATGCTCCGCGATGAAGGGATCTGCGTCGAGTCAACAAGCTGGCGGGAAAGCTTGGGCGAACGTACAGCACCAGACGAGCGCTGCGTCAGCCGCTGCTATGGCCGCGATCAAGCGTGCTGCCGCATCCTCCACTGCCCCTGCTCGGACAGTTCCTCGCGCGCAGACGCAAGCCAAACCGCAGCCGCCAACCTCCGACAGCAAAGCGAGCTCTTCGTCTTCCCGATCCAACCCATTCTCCGCAACCGACCGGTGAGCCGTCTTGATTGCCCTTCCTTGTCAGTGGATCTCTCATGGACATGCAGTGAAACCATTCCTCCGGTCACGCCTAACGACACTGATGACTCAAACAAACCACTCGTACGCTGTGCGCCCAAACCTACCACAATGGCTAATGCTTTTACGCTATCCTTGGTTCCGCCGCCCTTGTTTGGCATGGCATAATACTGGGACAACACAACTGTATCGATACTCGTTTCACTATCCATCCCACCATTGCTTTCCTCTGTATCACTATACATTACTGGCATTCTAGGCGCGCGAAGGCGGAGCGGGAGAGTAGAAGGAAGGCCATTGAAGCTCGGGCGCGGAAAGGTATTCCACCAACCGAGGCGGAGAAGGCTTTCCTGGCAGAAGGGAAGGGAGACGGGAAGGACGAGTGCGTCATCACGTAGATTCTTCTGCTATACCAGGATGTGGCTCTACTCTATTTAGGATCTCAAATTGAACTTTCGATGTCGATGCCGCTCAGCTGAGCTCCATTGCGGGTCTCAAGGGATGTTCTCCAGGTATGCTGTCTGAAGGTGGCACAAGGCCCGAGCTACTCAATGTCTACACTCACGCCGCAGAAGTCCATTCTTCTGTTCCCCGTGTTAGAGGACCCGAACATGTACCGTCCTGGATGCAGTACCCACCCTGGGTCGCATAAAGCTACGCTGGACTCACCACCGTCTCCGTCCTTGTCGACGCCTTTTCCACTGCGATGAACCTGCCAGAAAATCTGGGCCTTCCGACAATACGTATTACGGTTACGTGGATGTTGTTTGGTCTATGCTTTGGGCTACTGTAAGTGATTAAATTTGATTGTGACTGGTCGACGTGCTTACAGTCAACCCCCCCGTAGGTTGTATGGCATCATGTTATGTCAAGGATATTCGTACTACCGGACGTACGGAGAAGACTCTCTAGATCTCAAGCTGACGGTGGGTGGACATCTACAATGTGCTGCGGATACCGTCCTCAGAATGGCGTGTACAAGTCGCTGGAATACTGTGAGACAAGTTATTCCTGTGGTCATTTCATGTACGCATGCCGGTTACCCCGTAGAGTCATCAACGCCGTCATCCTGGGTCTCAACACGTATCTTTGGTGAGTTTCAGTTGGATAACTCAGTGGTCCCGAGCTAAATGCATACGCCACAGTTACTTTTATGCCGTTGACCTCCTGAGCTGTGATTCAAACGATACGCTTTTTCTAATACCGCCGTAGGCCTTCTCTTTCCACTTACAGCACCGTGAACTAACGTTGACCTTGTTGCATGCAGCTGTCTCGTGGTATGTCTCTACATGTTTTTCATACGCCATAAGTTTCAGCTAGCCGTGCACTTCACAGGCTGTGCCCTTGTGTATAGTGAGACTATTCATCACTCGGAGGCCTTTTGGTGCTAACCATTCGCCTCAGGCTTTCAGCATTGTCCTATGCGAATAGTACGCCATCAGAAGTCTCCAGCCCCACACCGTGTACTCACGCTTCGGTCGCAGTGTGTATATCAGACGAGCCTACTTCTGTGAGATATGTCAATTGCCTAATCTCAGGAAGGTACTGATGGCCAGAAAAGTGATCTCTCCACGTCATAAAGTCGTCCTCGTTGCGCTTACTATAAGCCCGGGTCGCCTTATCCGTGTTCACGACTGGCTAAGCCGTTTCGTAGGTCATAATAATCGCATCTGCCATTGGTGAGCTACCACCTATTGGCCGCATTCGGCTGCACGTTGTTGTTGTTGATGTTTTCGTAACGTGCAGCCTTTGTCATCGGTGCGTCTCCATGCCACTCCAGTTGTCGGATCGTGATCTATGTTCAAGTCTCACCGTTTCTGCCCTAGCTCTCACCGTTTTTCTGTAGGTGGATATGAATTTCTCGGGCGTGCGCCGCTAACAGTACAATTTTCTAGAGCCGAACAGCCGAACTTCCAGAGATGGCTCGAAGTAGACGTATGTACCAACGATGTTTGGGAACACGGTTTGTCTTGCTAACACGACCGCGCTCTGAAGTGGCTCGTTTCTGCTAGTTTCGGTTTCTCGGCGTTGGGTGACATTGGGTTGGCATGCGTGCTTAGCGCTAGCCGTATAGGCTCGAAACGGTGCGTTATTCTTGTTGTGCACTCGTGACCTCTCGTTCGGGACTGACTTTGTTTCTGTGTCGTAGCTCCGATGCTCTCATCAACTCGATTATCAGCAATGCCTTCAAGAGTGGGATCATGACATGGTATTACCCAACAGACCCAAAACTATCGACATCCCATTCCTCTAACCGAGACCGATCTTAGCTTCCTGAGCATAACGTGCTTGCTAGTTGTAGGCGTCTTAACCTGGCAGTGCGCCGTGTGTGTATACTGACTGTTCACAGGCAGTATTCGAAGGAACAACCCCCGCGATCATCCCGCTGAGCCTGGTGGGTGCCAAGGGCGAGTTCCACGCTGAGTGCACTTGCCTCAGGGCGCCAGTATTGACTCCAGCCGACAGTGTACGCGAGTGCGACGCTTGCTAGGTACGTTCCCCATTAGCCTATGGTGTTTATGACGTCTTCGTGCGGTACACTGAATCACACCCTTGCAGGCTGAACGCTCGGCGGGGTATCTCGGAAAAGCTCACTGCAACTGGAGGAAGCGAATTGCCCTGCGGGGCAACATTGAGGTTCAATTGCGCGCCACCGCAATCGTCTGCTGCGCACGGGGTCGGTGAAAGCGGGGCTTGTAGTTCCATAGGCAGTCGGCCGGCGTTCGATCTGGGCGAAGTGGGAGGAATGTGATTGACGACCACGGGCGGTTGACGGGCGGGCAGGCAAATGTGGAGACGCCACGGAGACAAATCCGATGGCGTGCCCTGAGGGCGAGCTACAAATCTGCGACTCTCATTTATACTGATACCGCGTGTCTGGGAGCAGAAATGGCGGTATGGCCTCGACCCTTGATACCTTGTACATACACCGCCAATGCTATGAACCACTGTAGCTTCCAGCTTGGCATTACGGTTAGCGGCCGGGACTCGGTTTTGCCGTTATGGCCTTCAATTGGTCTCCGGCGTGCTCGGCGGCCCCAAACTTAAACCGCACACTGAATGTCCCTCCCTGCGAGACATGACATGCATGGCAAGGTCTGAAGATCTCGATGATTAAATGCATCCACCACGCTCGGTGTTTGCCCGCCAGTGGATCCCTGGGCCCGAGGGCGTTAGTTGCGTGCCGAACTCGTGGGCGCTTCTTGCTGAACGCACCCCCATGCCACGCCGATGACGTCGTCTTCCTTGCCCAGTTCAATGGTGGAGGCGCATCGCGCGTATCCCTGGCCCGCGTTCCCTCATACGACCTTTGTTCTAGACTGCTGCGTTCCGATCCCTCTTTCTGCACCTTAGATGTCCCGCAACTATCCTCACGAATCTCGACTTGAATCCCAGGTGTCTCCACCCACGTGCGCACACCCTCGAACGCGACGGACAGCTTCTCGGAATTGACAAGCAATTCTCTGCCAACCTTACTCATCTCACCTGATCGGCTCTCTCCCGTTGAAGCGTTGGCATCGTGCGTGGCCGTTTGGCAGCGAATAATTTTCCCTGTCATGTAAACAACAGTTCTGTCCTGATAATTGTTTCCGAAGGACACCCTCACTTCACGGACAAGTTGAAGCCGGTTGGCTTGGGCTAAGGAGGGGTGAAAGAGTAGCCGAACGTTCTGCATCATACGAGCCCCACGTCTGCCTCTATCAAGCGCGCAGCCGCATGATCCTCGATGATCGTCAATTGCTCCCGCTCGAGCGGACCCTCGAAGACAGACTTGTCCGAAGCCACACCGGCAACCGCCATCCCCCGACAGCAAGGTTAGTCTTCCCTGTTCCGGATCCCAGTCCAACCCAATAACGTGCTTCTCTCCGTAGCACACTCAGGGATATGCAACCAATAGCACACTGGCCGTGCACGCCTCGATCTCCGTCGCTGTTTCGATGCCTGACGACGCTGACGATTCCGATGATCCGACCGGACTCTTTGTGTCCAAACGGATCACGTCAACTCATGCTTTTTCCGCTGTCCTTCGCACTGCCGTCATGAACAACACGACAACCCTGTCCTTTAGTTGCTTTGCCTTGCATCGCAGAATATCTCTTACAGGCAGAGAAGGAAAGTCAGAGAAGGGTAGTTGCCGCCCCGGCGCAGAAAGGTACGCTATTCCCCTGACCGAGACAGGGAAGGTTTACGTGGCGAATGGATGGGAAGGGGTCATGTGAGACCTCTGCTGTAGCGTAATGTGGTTCTCTAACTCCACAGGATCCACAGATCAAACTGTCGATACGCCAAGAAGTTGATTATTCGGACCGTGAGCGATAGATAGGGCCATGGACTGTATTAGTTGGTCTTCTCATCTATTCCTCGACTTGCCATCTAAAGATACTTATGGATCGTTGTGCAGGCTACGGGCCACACTCCCACGGAACATCAACTGCCCGGTATCCACATGCAGGCCGAAGGTGGATTGTGCTGCTTCTGCCAGCCCACGGGTATCCACAGTGAGGGCGATCCGTCTCACGAGCGCGGTAATTTCCGTGGGGTGGGAGTTTTGAGAAGTTTTCCGAGAATGCCCTCCGGCGACACGAGGCTTTAGATATGAGAGTCAGGTCTTACCAACACCCATGGGTACGCTACGGAAGACAATTTCTTCTCGTCATGTCACACATTATACGAATCTTCCATCCTCGACGGTATATATGCCCTATACTCCTCCAATTTTCCACATCGTCGGCCCTCCCTCCCCCATCCTGGCCACCGTTCCTCTCGCAATGGTCCCCTCTAGCGATTCTGTCCTTCCAAGTCCGCCAGCACAGGCTACTACTGCCTGGGTGTTATTCGGACTTTGTTTTGCCTTGCTGTAAGTCATTCGAATTTCAGAGGGATCTTGCGAGATAGCCTTACGTAGCGCTGTCACAGGTTCTATGGCGTCATGTTGTGCCAAGGACACACATACTTCCGGACGTACCGAGAGGACCCCCTGGATCTCAAGCTTACGGTGGGTGGAGTCTATATAAGTAAGGCGTGTTAAAGCTCATCCCGAAGACGGTGTGTATAGGTTGCCGCAATACTGTGAGAGCGATCGCTCGTATCCGCGCCATCATGAATGTATATTGGTACTCTGTAGGCTCGCCAACGCCGTCAACCTCGGTCTCGTTATGCATAGCTGGTGAGCTGCGTCGCATCCGAAGACTCAGCGAACTCGAGTTCAGTGTGTACAACCCAGCTATTACTATGCCGTGACGCGCTATGCAACACCCGGCGCCTTCAAATATATCTCAAGGTTGGCCGTCAATTTTGCCTTTGTAGCACCATTCACTGATCTTGATACATACAGGTCTCTCTTGGTATGTACCTATGCGCCATCTATTATCCATATGCTTCAAACGTCTGACCGTTGATACGCGTCGCAGCCTGCGCCTACTTGCATAGTGAGATTATTCATGATCTAGGTTGACTGGTACGGATAAAGCCATTTCTATCAGTTCCTTTGCATTATATGCTGCGAATAGTAGGCTTTAATACCTCTCTAGCCTCACTATGCGCTCACAGTTCACACTAATAGCGTTTACATCAGACGAACCTACCTCAGTACGATATCTGAGTTATCTGTACTCCGGACGGATACTGACTCCCAGAAAAGTCATCCCTCCATTAAGCAGATGGGTCTTCGTTCCGCTCGTGGTGAGACCTCACTCACCTGCTTAATGCTTATGACTGTACTGATTCGTTTCCAAGATCTTGTTTGTTGCAACCGCTACAGGTCAGCCACACATTAACCGCAATCGGAGATGCATATGGTTGTTAACACCTTCTGATAATGTAGGCTTTATCACCGGTGTGTATTTGTTCCACTTTAATCAAGAGAATTAGGTTCCACCCTGACCTCTCTTGTCTTAGCTCTCACTGTGAAGACGTAGGTGGATATGAATTTGCTGGATATATGTGGCTAATGGCGCATATACTGTAGAGCTCAACAGTCAACCTTTCAGCAATGGCTCGAATCCAAGGTTGGTCTGGACTACGCAGAAAGCGATAAGTCCCGCTGATTTCGGCTGTGCCATGTAGTGGCTTGTCTCCGCCTCTTTCGGCTGCTCGGTGTTGGGCGATCTGGGATTGGCATGCATCCTGAGCCTGGCCCTACATGGCAGCCGTACTGGCATGAAACGGTGTGCTGTCCGAGTCACCCTGGGGATTGAAGACTGACAGGGTTTTGGCTGAGCAGGTCCGATGCACTCCTCGACTCCATCATCATCAATGCCTTCAGGAGCGGGTTTGTCACGAGGTAATGTCTGTTCAACCATGACGTTTCGCTAGGATGTCTAACACGTTTCCCAAGTATGTTGAGCATCTTGTGCTTGCTTGTAGTAAGTGCCTGCCTTGCTCTTGCAGCTTATTTCGTGTGATGGTAATTTTCCACAGGCGATATTTGAAGGGGAGAATGTGGTCATCATTCCGCTCAGCCTGGCGGTTGCAAAGGGTGAGTATCTCACTGAACTTTAGCTTTCCTTCCCCAACACTCACCCTGACCGGACAGTTTACGCAAACGCAACACTTGTAACGTAAGCTGCCCAGAAGCCCATAGTAGATCCTCAGCATTGATGTGGAACTCCACACTTACAGGCTGAACATCCGACGCGACATGTCGGAGAGGCTCACCGCACCCTACGGAGAAGGCGAACTACTCAGTGTGAGGATGTTCTTCTCAAGTCCGTCGCGGCGATCAGGAAGAAGTGAGGGCAACGCGCAGACCCTAGGACGCAATGGATCGACACCCGATTGCGATGTGTGACGTCTAAAACAAGGGATATTGATAATGGCAATGGGGGGCTGCCAAGACGATGGGTGATGTAGAGACGAGAGAACAACGCTGGTGATACGCTTCAGTTTGGTATTTCTATTCCGTTGACACGAGGCTCGTGTTTGACTTCAGTCCGCCTCCATGCTTGATTATGCGGTTTCGCGAGTATGCAATAGGATCCGTATAGAATAATTGCTAGTATAATTGATATATGTCTTATCCCCTTATACTACATACCGTAACACTTGGTGCATGATCGAGGGACGCTCCGATTGCAGACCAGCGCCGCCATCGGCCGCCCACCGGATCCTCGGACCGCTATCAAGGGCGCTAGCGGCGGCGTCTTGAACCAATCTTGAACTGCTCCCGCCAAATTGAAGGTCCCGCCCACAGACATCGATCCTTGGACCCCGAGGCTCAGAGACAGACAGACATGTCCGACCTACAACCAGCGTGCTCCAACAGCAAGACCAGTTTCTTTCATGAGTCCCATCTCGGTTCAACCCAATTTCATCAACAAGGCGGTGAGTTATCTTCGTTGTATTTCTTTCGTGGATCACTCAGGGATCATTGTAGCAAAGTGGCACAGTGGCCGTGCCAGCCTGGATGTCCATCGCTGTTTGGACGTCGCATGACACATGACAACAAATCGCCCAAACCCTTATGTCAAGCGGACGACATCTTCGTGTTGCTGTCATCGTTCGGCAGGCGGTCCTTCATGGCATCTCCTTTCGTCAAGTAGACCTCCTCTGCTTCAAGCACCCGGCCGAAAACCTTTGTACACGCGTAGGCCCAGGCTTTGATAGACTCTTCCCGACTTTCCCTCTCCGTACAAGGCAAAACGACCTAAGGATGAAGTCATCGGTACAACGACGTTGTAGCGGGTTCTCTAACTCTATCCACAGATGGCGCTGTCGATGTGCCGAGAACTTGATTGTCCGGACCGTGGGTAATAGGGTCATGGGCAAGGTCGATCTTCTCTTCTATTCCTTGACTCGCCATTTTAAGATGTGAACCGTCATGCAGGCTACCGACCACACTCCCACGGAACGTCATCTCCCCGGTATCCACACGAAGGCGAGGCAGTGGACTATGTTGCTTCTAGCATGCCACAGGTGGGCCACATGAAAGCAGCCCGCCGTACGGGCATCGTAATATCCGTGGCATGGAAGCTCTGAGAAGTCTTCCCGGGATGCCGTCCGGCGGCACGATGTCCGAGACATGAGAGGCCGGTCCTCCAACGCCCATGTTTACGTTTCGGAAGACATTTCTTCTCTGCTTGTCATCCACTGCGCAGATCTCCCATTCTCGACAGCACATATGTCCTATATGACCCTGTCCAACGCTCCAGATGATAGCCCCCCCCACCCCACCCTAGCCATCGGTCCGCTCGCAATGGTCCCATCTAACGACACTGCCGTTCCGCCGGCACAGACTACTACCGCCTGTGTGTTGTTCGGGCTCTGTTTTGCGTTGCTGTAAGTGATCCAGTTCCAAACGGATGCCGCGAGGTGGTTCTAAGGTCGGCGTTGTAGATTCTATGGGATCATGTTGTGCCAAGGACACACATACTTCCGGATGTACCGAGATGACCCTCTGGACCTCAAGCTAACGGTGGGTGGAGGCTTCCGTAGGCAAGAGTGTCAACGCTCATCCTGGGATGGTCTGCATAGGTTGCCGCAATACTGTAAGAGTGATCAACGGTATCTCCGTCGTTTTTGGGTGCACATCGGTTCTCTGCAGGCTCGCCAATGCTACCAACCTGGGTCTCATCATGCATAGTTGGTGAGTGATGTCCCGTCTGAAGGCACTGTCAACCCGAGCTCACCGTGTACAATCTAGCTACTATTATGCCGTCACACGCTATGCGACCCCCAGCGCCTTTGCTCATATCTCAAGGTAGGCCTTATTTTGCTTTTACAACACCACCAACTGATTTTGATGCACATAGCTCTCTCTTGGTATGTACATGTGCATTATCAGGACTTTCCTCCCGTTGTTGATTGATGCGTGCTACAGCCCGCACCTGTCTGCATAGTGAGATGTTCGTGACCTGCATGTCGCCGAGTGGTACTAATAAACGATGCGCCAATCAGTTCCTTTGCATCATACTCTGCGAATAGTAGGGATAAATCCATCTCTGTGCTCGCAATGCACTCACAGTTCCCCAACAGCGTTTATATCAGGCGTACTTACCTTAGTAAGATACTCTAGTTGTACGTGCTATGGACGGCACTGACTCCGGGAAAAGTTATCCCTCCGAAAGCCAGATGGGTCTTCGTTCCACTTGCGGTGAGATCCACTCAACTTCTCGACGCTTGCGACCGTGCTGACTTATTTACAAGATATTGTTTATCTCAACCGCTGGAAGTGAGTGGCATATTGAACGCAGTCGGAGAGACGTCAGGTTACTAATACCTTCTAATCACGTAGCTTTCATCATCGGTGCGTACCTGTTCCGCTTCAACCACGAGAACTAGAGCTGAGCCTCAACCTTCATGTCTCAGTTCTCACCGTGAAGATGTAGGTGGATATGGATTTGCTGGATGTATGTCACTAACGGCACATCCGATGTAGAACTCAGCGGCCGACCTTCCAACAATGGCTTGAGTTCAAGGTCGGTCCTGGCTACGGGGTACAACAACTCTCGCTGATCCCCGCCATGCGATGTAGTGGCTTGTCTCCGCCAGCTTTAGCTGCTCGGTGGTAGGCGATTTGGGATTAGCGTGCATCCTGAGTTTAGCCTTGCACATCAGCCGTACCGGCATGAAACGGTGAGGCATTCTAGTCTGCTTGGAGGTTGGAAACTGACGGAGTTATGGCTGAATAGTACCGACGCACTCCTCAACTCGATTATCATCAACGCCTTCAGGAGTGGGATCGTCACGAGGTACTGTGCCCAACATCGCTAAGTTTATCTAGCGTAACTAACGCCCGTCTCTAGCATGCTGAGCATCTTGTCCTTGCTCGTTGTGAGCAATCCCCTGCCTCCCGCGATTCATTGTGCATAACCTTGAAGTCCCACAGGCCGTGTCGGAAGGAAACAACGTTGTTATCATTCCACTCAGCCTGGCGGTCGCGAAGAGTGAGTCCCCACGCCGGGCTCCTCCATGCGTTTGTACTGATTCTGCCGGACAGTTTACGCCAACGCGACGCTCATAACGTGAGTTCCGACCACAAAGGGTCATAGCGTCTGTAGCTCGATATGCGGGACGTTAATCCACATGTTCCCAGATTGAATATCCGACGCGATATGAACGAGAGGCTCACCGCACCCGGAGGAAGTGAACTGGTCAGCATGGACGTCTTTCGTTGTGCGCCGCAACAGTCAGCAAGAAGCGGACGCCAAACGGAGCCCTCGGGATGCAATGCATCGACGTTCGATTACCAAGTGTGATGCACATAGCTCGGGATACCTGTAAAGGGAGTGTTTACAATGATGAACGATACTGTTATGGGGCTTGGAGATGAAGGGAGGGACCAGCATGCGTTTCTGGGAAGAAAGGAGGACGAACCTCATTCGGTGCCATGTATAGCGTATGTACAATACCTCGTGGATGTGACGAAGTACGCCCTCGGATGTTCTGATTACATTGTTGACGTTCTCGTGATTCTGTATGAACTACCCCTGTACTGCTCTTTTCGTGCCGGAGAAGCACTCCGTCGGTGCGTGGTCGGCCACTATCAAAGCGAAGCTGGATCCACTACTCCCACGACCTCGAGCAGTCCCACATCCTTCACGACAAGTGGACCACTCCTGAAACGTACTCGATCACGGACAAGCGTACACATCTGGGTTTACTAATGATACATGACACCGACTGACACCTCCAATATCGGACACAGTGCTTTGGCATAAGATCAGTGGCTTCAGCCGAGGTAGAACCCTCACCGAGTTCAGTTCATGGTAGCGGGTCGGAAGCCGTGGGGGAGCTCCCGCTCAACCTCGAGCCAGGCCGGAAGGGGCTCGATGTCGAACTTCGCGACGAAGCCGAGGCTAGTCCACTGGTGCACCATGTCAGTACAGCCGGGGAAGAAAGCACTGGACACATCTACGTAAAATAACTAGTCAGATCGCCACGCCAAGCCTAGGCCAACTGAAGAGGTCCTCTCACCATCGGGGGTGTCCCTCAGACCCTCGGTCCACTTGCGGCGCGGGATCTGCGAAAGATCGGACAACTTCGACTTCATCTTGGATGTGGACTCTCCGTCCCCGCCAAACTGGGTGAGCGGCACAGCAACCTCGTCGGGACGAGCTGACGGCCACCTACAAGCCGCAGACGTAAGGTCCTGATCACTCGCAACGGTCTAGAGAGATAACGCTTACCAGTGAGTGTTGCACTGGCTGAAGTCGCTCTGCCACGGCAAGCTCAGCCCGCGCGACAAGAAGCCTGGAAGCACCTTCTCGTGGTTCACCCTGAATGGCGGGCGCAGCTTCACGCTCGTGTCGAACGTCGCCGGGAGTTTCGCGATCCAGTACGTCTCGATCCCGGGGAACAGAGGGTCTCCAACTGTCTGCTCGAGCACAGCGCGCGTGAGTGCGACGGGCTGCTCCTGCAGGTCGTACTCTTCGATGGACTTCTTGGTGCCGTACGGCGTCCCAACCTCGAACTTGCCGTCCTTCCAGTTGCAGAAGCGTTCGTACTGCAGCGCGGTCAGCGCCGCAAACCGCTCGATGGCCTTCTCCTTGAGCTTGGGCACAGTTCCGGGCTCGTTGGCATCGCCTGAAGAACGTCCAAGTATGAGTGCTCGTCACGTGACATGGAAGCATACTCAAGCGTACCGTTGTCGCCTGACAGGCGGGGCATGAAGATAACATGGGCCTGGTCCCTGTTCTGGTAATCGGGCTGGCGGAGCCTGCCGAAGATGTGCTCGCGCAGCGGCTTGTACTGGGCTTCCTTGGAGGACAGATTGTCACGCAGCGGCCAGAAGTTGCCGAAACCACCGGGGCCTAGTCACAAAGATTTAGCGGATGTTGGTCAAAGGCTCAGCGGAAGCAGCTCAAATGGCGTACCGTGGCCTTGGAATGCCTTCTCGTTGACCCAGGACAACTTGTACGTCCCGGAGAGCACCGGCCAGATGTCCTTGTAGAAGTCCGTCCCAGTGTGTTCTTCGTAGTTCGCGTTCTTCCTATAGATGTTCTCGAGGATGTCGTAAAGCGACGTCGGCGACTCGACGCCCCAAGCAAACTTCGGCGGCCCACTAAGGACCGTGGCCTTGTGAGGCTTTCTGCAATAATGAAATGTAAGAAAGCACGGTGAGTTGGAATGAACGAAACGACACACAATTCAGCCAGCTTAGGGGCGTTGGGGTGGGAGATGGAGACGGAGACCCATCCGTCGCACACGTTGTCGTACCAGTCCACGCTATCGAACTCGGAGATGATGTTCGGCTGGTCGTTGAGGAGGAAGTCGGTCTGGACGGAACGCGCGTGGCCGCTCCCACCTAGAAAGACGAGGCGGCCATGGCTGTCGGTGCGCAGCTCGCCGAGATTGACGTCGACGGGCTTGTCTGCGGTGCCTTGGAACTTGCCGTTGAGCTGGACTGGCTTGGGGTTGGCACCGTCGCGCACGATGGTCTTCTCGCCGGGGTCGATGATGAGCTTCTTCCGGGACTCCAGAGACAAATCAAACGGGTCGCCGGAAGGATGATCCTAACAATTCGCTGTGAGTATAGAGTGGTCACTGAGATGCGAGCAGGGACAACGGACGACGGGGTCAACGTCGGGGTTACGTAGGTCGGTCTCTGGTTTGGTTAGGCGTCCTAGATCCCCCATCAGGCTGCCTTGAGTAAACCTCATAATCGCCAGTGTTGAATAACGCACCATGAAACAGGACGTTCGCAGCCTTCTTATTCGCGACGTGGACAGTCCAAGTGAGACGGTAGTTCTGAGCGTTGTTGATCTCCCCAAGGACCTTCCCTTGACTGTCGTATGCGTACACGCGAAACCGTGCAGCCTGATGAACGGTCAGCCCGGCTGTGCTCGGAGTGTCTCAAAGGAAACGTAGACTGACCTGACGCTTGATGCGACGCTGGGAGTCCCGGAACGATCCAAAGGGGTAGTCATCGAGCCCAGGAGCTTCAGGGCCGTAGAAATACTCGATTTCAGGATAGCCGGGGTCAGGTTGTCCGTTCGCCCAAGTCCCAGAGTCGCCGACACGAGCAATACCGATGGGAGGAAATATCTCGACACGGGCAATGTTCGACGGGTCGACGTTGGCATACGTCTTGCCGGCACTGGGATCGTAGGGGACTAACGGCGTAGAGACCATTTTCGAAGGGCTGTGGACCTGACTCTGCGTTCGGGGCAGGTTCTGGGGAACCCTTGGAATCTGTGGGGGACAGACGTTCATAAACCACACGGTCACCGCACACCCAAAACGCCGAAGTCGTGATTCGGGGGCCTGTTGTGTTTCTCAGCCCCGTCTAGCCTGAATGGCCCTTCACATGTACAAAAACAAGACTCGTCTTCCATTCCACGTACAGGAACGTGTTGGGGTAGTACAAGTGAAAGTCAGACCCTTAGAGGATGCATGGAATATGCTTTGGGGACGCACCTATTTACGGCCCTGGTCCGCCCAAAACTCTGATTCTCGCCATAGGAGGTCAAAGGACCTCCCGATGTATCGACTAGTAGGATGAGCCGAGTCGGTGTTGGCCAGCTGGCAAGGGGATTCCAATCCTTTCACCGGATGACAGTATCACCGGCAGCAACGTTTTCTCGCTTAATGACAGCTACACCGCAATCGATGCGCTGGCCGTCAAGATCGACTGGAAGGAGGGAACACAGGACACGGAGCAAAGAGTTCCAACACGTAAAGATTTGAGGTTGTCCTGGCAGTGGTATGTACGTCCCACTGAGCTGTTCTATCGATATCCAAACCTCGCTCTGGAGTATCGATATTATCGCAGTCCTGGCTATGGGGCGATAACCAGCCCGATCGAGAGCATGTCGCACTAGTAGTAGTCCCTGGACGTCGCCGATGCCGCGCACTCAGAGAACACCGGGCATAAACCATGGCCGTGACCCGGGCACACCCCACTCCGCCTTGACGTTGGTGTGCTTTCGAATACATTATGAGCGGTCGGACACGTGTCTGAGCAGATGATGTACTTACAATGCTTCCTTGCATCCGTTGGCAGTTCGGCATATCGTAAGGACGGCGGATGGAGCGAGATCGACCGTGGAGGGGTCCGGGCAGAGGTTGCAAGTTAACCTTGGACGTTATGTCCGACCCGGATACTACCGTATGCTGCGTGCCGCGAGGCGAGCGCCCTGTGCCGATGAGATTTTCGCGAACTTTGATTGGACGGCAACTACTCCACCTTTCTCGGAAACGCATCTGCCAGTCTCGATGACTGCAACCAAGACATACACTATGGGATTTTCATGGTTTTGGAAAGAGACTATCTGGATACAACAACACAATGCGCTTCGAGACACAGTGACCCGTGGTATATCGTACAATCATCAATGCGCCGATTCCCATTCGCTCACGCCGATGGCGCCAATGCCTTCAAGCAAAACACGATCTTCCCGATCGCCTCCTTCGTCTTTCCGGTGGAAGCCTGGTACGCGTGATTGAGTTCCGCCGTCAGGCCGTCGTACAGCCCTTGGGGGGTCAACGCCTTCCCCTGTGCGTCGGGAGGGTAAAACTCAAAGCACGGCGCAGCGTGCTTCTCGCCCTCGATGACTTGCTCGACGAGGACATGCGCGACCGGCGAAAGAATCTCGACCATCAGGCGGTGGACGTCCCGGAACAGTTGCGTGCGCTTGACCGCCGACTCTTCCGCCCAACAGCGGTCAATCGTCTGGAGCAAGTAACAATAGGAAGCGTCGACGGCCAGTGACAGCTGGCATCGTCAGGACGGTATTAGCGGCTACAACTTGAAGTGACAAGCAACATGGCGTTGAATGGCGTACCCGGTAAGCAACCTCGTTCTTCTTGTAGTTGGCAGTGTGGGGCTTGTCAACGTAGTCGATGCAGACCCATTCCTTGCGGCGCTGGTAGAGCTCGACGAAGATGGAGTAGTGCGAATCGGGAACTCCAATGCTGCCTTCGCCTTGGTCGACGATCGTCTCGAGCGCTTGGAGGGCGGTCTTGGTGTCAACAACCACCGTCATCTTCTCGTCGAAGAATTCTGCCCCTGTGAACTGCTTGTCCTTGTTGCTCGAGAAAAGCTGCTTGTCGGTCTTGGAGACTTCGAGGATGCCTGCGATGTGAACGCTCCGTCAACCGCCGTCGTGCTATGAGCGACGCTGTGATGTGCCCACCGTGTTGGAGCTCCTTGTAGAACTCTCCGATACTCTCGTAACCGGGTAGAATCTCGGCGTAAAGCATAGGCTCACCCTCCATCTGTGGTGGAGGCATGTAGGGGGCCTCGATCTGCGTACATTCACGGTGGTGAGTCAACGCCCAGCATCTCTACCAAACAGATAATGCTCACCTTCAAGAAGCACTCCAGGTTCTTTTTGTCGGCGGGACGCAGTTCCATGTCGATCTTGTCGAACAGGATCTGGGACGGGTATTCTGGCATGAACGACTTGTTGTACAGGAGCTGGGTGCCGCCCAACGCGCGAAGGATATTCCCTGCGAGAGCGAGATGCAGCATCTCCTGCTCAGCCACCGCTGGCAGCGGGAAAGAAAGTGAGTCAGTCAAAACAATCACATCGACGGGACCTTGGAAACGGTTTCATACCAAGGATGTTGGTACGGGCTTTCGAGCCCCATCCCCCGTTGTCGCGCTTGATGCTGTACAAGGCGCAGAAGTAGATGGGGAGCGTTCCCAACTCTACTTGCATGCCCTATTTGCCAACATAGTGAGCATAAACGAACGACAAACTCCAGTAACAAGTGAATGCAGTCGTACTGTCTTGACATGTTCGATGAGGGCGTCCTTGGTCCACTGAGGGGGCACTCCGGTAACTGGGGTGTATGGAGACATGGTTGATACTATCCGTCGAAAGAACGAGAAGGGTGGGGGGAGGCTTTTGGCCGCGAGAAGGGTTATACTAATGATTGCTCGAGCGCTGGTCTTCGTCCATAACGCTCGTGACTGTGCTTGTCCATCGGCAACGATGTGCATGAGGGTGCATGCCGTTCCTCAGGTTGACACTTCCATTCATCGCGCATGGATGCGTCAACCCCGGATATTAAGGTTCGGCCTGGCTTAGGTTCCCTACATCGAGCATTGACGTGAAGGGTTGTGGCGTAATACCGGGACTGCTGGGCTTCCGAAGTCTTTGCCGAAGGAGGTGCCCGTTAAGCCCAGGAGTCCGCGTTCCCATGATGGCCCGCTGCACTATGGGAGGCACGCGGCGGTCAGCTGACAAGGGGTTATCTGAAGGCATGGCCGGCCCGCGGATATCGGAGGACGACGTGAGCATCGTTTCGAAACACCGTAAAGAAAATACCCCACACACCTGAGCCTCCCACCTCAACAACTCCTGCGGATGCCTCAGGTTGAAGCGATGTTGACTGCGTGTTCCTGCGAGTATGACGGTATGTGTCCCGAGTGATGATGTATCGAAAGTTCTGCAACTTAACGCACGCACCTTCAAGTAATCATCATCGGTGGAGGGCCTGCAGGATGTGCTACAGCACTCTCGATTGCGAGGCACAGCCCCGAACAGCCCATCCGTGTTTTAGTACTCGACGATGCAAATCCACATGCCTACAAGGTAAAGCAACGTTAGACATGAGAGAATGCAATAGCCGATTTACATGCACGCAGATAGGCGAATCTCTACCGGCGGCCGCAAGACGTCCATTATCCATGCTCCATCCATCGCTCGTACACCGCCTCACCGACGATACCTCGCGGGGCCTGCATGACATCTGCACAGGGAACGCGTCAGCATGGGCGAGCGCGGAGCTACACGAGACGTACTCGCTTATGAACCCCTATGGCGCGGGCTGGCATCTTGACCGGGCGCATTTTGACGAGATGCTGCGCGGAGCGTGCGGCGCCATGCTACTCAAAGGGAAGTTCGTCGCCGTACGGCGAACGGAGTCGCCTTGGTTCGGGTGGGAGTTGGACGTAAGGCTTGCAGACTCCGATACAGAGGAAACGTTCCGCGCTAGATGGTTAGTCGACGCTACTGGGCGCAAAGCATCTGTTGCCCAGAAGGTGAGTGAGAGCACGTCATTATCTGGGGCATGGCTCACCTGGGGCACCAGGTCGGAGCAAAGACGCGCAAGCATTCGGACCTCCTCTCATTCTATGTCGTCTTCGAGGAAACCAGTCTCGACACAGACAAGGCGGGTGGCGACGACGACACCCGGACGCTAATCGAGGCCGCATCGGGCGGCTGGTGGTATTCCGCCCGTCTTCCGCATCGCAAACGCCTCGTCATGTACACGACTTCGCCATCCAACCGAACGGCTCGCGTCGCACGCTCAGCCGCCGGCTTCTTCGACCTTCTCCAATCGGACGCCGCGCACATCGCGCGCTCCCTTCGCGGCACTCCGCATCAAGACGTACTCTCTGTAGACGCTGATGCAACCGTGTGGCAGACCGAGTTCCCGCCCTACGAACTTCCTCCCGGGACGAAGTTCACGCGATGCACCACAGCGGCGTCGTCAATCCTGGAACCTTACGGTTCATGGGAGTCGCCTGAATCCAGGAACAACTCCGCATCCGAAGAAGACCAGCCGGGGCGAGGCTGGTGCGCGGTTGGCGACGCGGCACTTGCCTTCGACCCTCTCTCGTCCCAGGGGATCATCACCGCTCTGAACGCAGGCGCGTTCCTCGGTTCATTATTGGTACGGTATCTTCGCCCCTCTCCAGCTGACGGCGGTGCCCGCCTAAGGGGGGGTGATACCGTAGATGAGATTCGGCGGGCATACGAGCGTGTGCGGGATAAGTACGAGGAGGGTCGGGCGTACTATTACCGCATCGTGAAACGGTTCGAAGTGGCTGTGGAAGAAGATGAGGATAATAGTGGAGGATTTTGGGAGCGGTTAAGGTGAAGAAATCGCACCAATGTGTCTGTGCTCGGTTGCCCGTTGAACGTTGAGAGCTGGGTATCGCATGCGCATATGCCACAACTACGTACTTCAACAAGCAGGGGTGGAGAATTGGAGCTGGCAGATGTTCACCGAGTGTTCCATTGGATAGCATATAATGGATGCATCATGTACTGGAGACAATCAGCTTTCCAGAGTCTACCACCATTGCAGCTGATGGTGGTTTCAAGCCTGTGTCAAGAGTGGTTGGTGGTAACTTATGCGGGGCAGCAGGACGTCCTCCGGCCTATGCCGACGTTGGTCTCGCGCCCGAGACGACTTCCGCCACCAGCGCCAAACCAGCGCGAAAGGCAGCGAGAGTCCGACACGCGACTTTACCCCACCATAACCTCACCCTCACTGTTCACATCCTTGTCACATCCGCACTTTACCTGGTCTGCTCCATTCAAGCATCCTAGTTTCTTTCGTGCGCTATGTCGGACTCAGAGAACGACGCGACTGTACTAGGAAAACGGCCAAGACATGGTCAAGACATGGAGGAGAATGGGATGGCGGTGGATACGGACAAGTTTCGCGAGCAGATGAACGCGGAGGATGATGATGATGACGATGTGGGTCCTATGCCTATGCCTGTTGGTGCGGATGGCCCTGTCGTGAAAAAGAAGCGAAAAGGTTCGTCCTACCTGCACTCTATCATACCTATTGAGCGTCCTGAAAAGAGGACATATAGTACTTCCCCATGAGAAGCTTTACCTAGGACATCTTCCGGACGCAGATCGCTATTACAAGAGTTTCATGCATAGAGATGTGATCAACTTCAACGTGGTCACCAAGTACGTCTCCTATGACCTCACGGTTGTCATTCTGTCTGAACAGCAGGCCTCACCCCACAGAACGGAGTTCCTGATTACAACTTCCATCGACGGTCATGTCAAGTTCTGGAAGAAGCAGGAGCAAGGCATTGAGTTCGTCAAGCATTATAGAGCCCACCTCGCACCAATAGTTGGAGTGTCCGCCAGTGCGGATGGCCAACTGTTTGCGAGCGTGGCGGAGGACGGGAGTGCGAAGGTGTTCGATGTCATTAACTTCGGTACGTTGCCGCATTCAGTGATTTCGTGGTGACGTATTGACTGTTTCCAGACACAATCAACATTCTGAAGTTGGGCTACACGCCAAACGCGTGTTGTTGGGTACATAGGCGCGGTCAGGCGTTAGGCGTGCTCGCGATGTACGTTTTCTGACTCCTTTGCCAACGCGACTCCCTGACGGCCATCTAGTTCTGAGCGCACCACGGGCATTATCCGACTCTATGATGGAAGAGGCGACGGCAAGCCTTTGGAGACCATTGACAAGCTGCATCGCTTCCCCGTGCACCTCATGACGGTACGTGTTCTTCCATTCGGATGAACTCCCCGACTCAACCTTTCCTCGCAGTATAGCGATAGGTATGATTGTGTCATATCCGCCGATGAGGGTGGTTTCGTAGAATACTGGCAGCCGTCAGAACCATTTGAGCTACCAAAGAATGTTCACGGCATGTGGAACTACAAGAGTGAAACCGACCTGTACGAGTTCAAGAAGGTAAAGGGCATTCTTTGTTACGTTCTGGTTCGTGTGCTAACTGGACACAGTCAAAATCCACCCCAACCTGTATCACAGTATCCCCCGACTCATCACAATTCGTGACCTTTTCCCTCCCCGACCGCCAAATACGTATATTCTCCTTCCTGTCAGGGAAGATGACGCGAAAATACGACGAATCCCTTGCCGCCGTTCAAGAGATGCAACAGGCGGGTACGGCGATATACAAGGTTGAAGACATGGAGTTCGGTCGGCGATTAGCGGTCGAGCGCGAGCTAGAGCTTCCTGGGCCAGACGATAGGATACCGGGCATGTGGATAAATGCTGTCTGGGACGAGAGTGGCTCATTCGTGATTTACCCGACGCTGCTTGGGATCAAGTGTAAGCATCATTAGCATGTTCCTAGTCCGGATACCGCTGATGAGCACTTGCAGTCGTAAATACTGTTACGAACAGAGTATCGAGACTATTGGGCAAGGACGAAACAGTTCGTTTTATGAACCTCACGTTGTACCAGGGTGCACCGGCGAAGAAAGGGCTCACAACAGCGGTATGTGATCCACGAAGCGCCCCGCGACCCTTTCGCTACTGATGACCCCCTCCATCAGGCTGCAGCTGCGTCTGCCAACCCCCTGCTTGCTGAGAAAGCTGTACGCGACCCCACCCTAGTCAGTACAGGATACAAGCGTCAGCGATTCTACATGTTCACGCGCGATGAACCCGAGTACGCCATATGCCTTTTCTAGACTGGTTGAGCTTCATCGCTGATGTTCGGGTAGGGACGATAAGTCTGGCGATCGTGACATCTTCAACGAGCGACCAACCCGCGAGGAGCAGACCATCGCTGCTGCCGCACCTGCGATCCGGGGCGGCCCGTCGCCCGTCGCAAACAGCGCGACGATACACACGACCTCGGGAGACATGCACCTCCGCCTGTTCCCCCAGCAGGCGCCGAAGGCGGTGGAGAACTTCGTGGGCCATGCGCGCAGCGGGTACTACGAGGGCGTAATCTTCCACCGTGTAATCCCGAAGTTCATGATCCAGACTGGAGATCCGCTTGGCGACGGCACTGGGGGAACGTCGATCTGGAACAAGGAGTTCGAGGATGAGTTCAGCGACGACTTGAAACACGATAGGTCATTTCATTTCTAGCCGCCATGGACAAGGACAGGACGAGCTGACGCCCCGGCACAGGCCGTATACTGTCAGCATGGCCAACGCAGGCCCTGGTACGAACGGGTCGCAATTCTTCATTACGACGACCGCAACGCCGTGGCTAGATAAGAAGCATACGATCTTTGGGCGCGTGCTGTCCGGGCTGGAGGTTGTGCACGCGATCGAGAACGTGAAGACGAACAAGCTGGACAAGCCGTACGAGGACATCAAAATTATCAACATTGATGTCGAGTGATGTATACTTATGTACAGTACCTACATATGTACTCATATGTATCCGCTTGTGTTCCGCCTATGTTTTCTCTTGAGCTTGGCAGACTCTGGCCACCCTTGTGGTCGCCTGTGGCTAAGGCGCCTATGAGATCCATACCCGAGTTTTCGCCTCGCGACGTTGAGCGGTGTTCTTGTCCCCCTCTACGCACGTAGTCCCCGGCGTCCTTTCTCTCTCTCAAAGTTCTCCATGGGAGATCTTGTTCGACTTGGCCCCCATCCTGTCTCTCGGAACGCCGCCCTCGCTAAGGTCACTGTCCGGTCTGGTTCCTTGGTCGCGACCATCCAAGCTCTTGCGACCTCCCTCCTGCCTGCCGAGAAGGGGAGACGGTGCGATGGGTGTCATGTGCTGGCGTCGGAGTCGGTGACTCTGAGGAGATGCTCCGGATGCGCATCGTTCTGGTACTGTGGGACCACATGTGCGAAGATATGCTATTTGGCTGATCCTCCCTGCTTACATAGCGTGCAAGCCAGGTCAAAACAGAGAGTGGAAGCTGCATCATAAGAAGATATGCAAACACTACAATACGTTCGTCGCCTCAGGGCGGTATCAAGCGTTGACAACACATGACAAGGTGGACGCGCTGCTCCTCTCCCAACTCATCGCCGACCCCGAGGCTTGGCACGCCAGTCCTCCCTCCGACGCCATTTCAACCTTTTTGGACCTTATCAAGGTCCCCAGACCCGATGGATTTGTGCCTCCTTTGTGCCTGTCAAAAGGTGCGCAGACGACGGGCACGGTCACGTTGGGGGAGGACCTTTACGCGCGTTTCGGAAACAACAACTTTGTCCTCCACTCCCACCTCGATTCATACGCTCACGGCGTGTTCCCTCTCGCAAGCCGCTACTTCAACCACTCGTGCGTACCAAACACTGCGTGCAAGTATGTCATCACCCCGTCGGAACCGGTCAGGATGGAAGTGATGGCGCTTCGTGACATCAACGAAGGAGAGGAGGTGAGTAAGATCTCGCGAGCGCACCGTTGTGTCCCTAGGCATCTGACGTGTACATCTCGACTGCAGGTCACCATCCCGTACCTAGATCCCGCCCTTCCATTCCAAACCCGTCAGGACGCGCTTCGGGTGAACTACGGATTCGAATGTGCGTGCAGCCTGTGTGCCTTTGGACGCCGAGTCGAGCCGGTCCCAAGCTCGCCCGCGAGGGGGTCGGCGGAACTACGAGCACTGGAGGCTGCCCTCCGCTCTTTCTCCCTGGGGAATATCAACCAGGGCCAGAGAGTGCGGGTCCCGACCGCCCCAGGGGCGTTCGAGAGGCTTCCGAGGGAACTTCACTGCGTTCTGCACGAATCGTATCTCCCGTCCCTTTCCGAAGTATTCAGCAAGGCGTCGCACGAGGGCCCGTACGGCGGCGCGGTGGAGAGCGGGCTCACGCTGCTCGCCTTCTACGCCATGATATATCCGCCGAATTACCCGCAGATTGGTAAGTGTTCTTGAGAACCTGGGTTTGTGAGTTCGCAGGAGCCGTCGGCCCCGTGAGTTCTCTCGCTCGCCTCGATAATATCTGATATGTCATTGGCGCAGGGATGCACACTTTGGAGTTGGCGAAGACTCTCTGGAACGTCATCTGCACAGACGTCGGCGCTGTCGCGGACGCGGACGAGGAACAGCTAAAGGCGCACGCCAGGACCGCACTCAACTTCGCCGCAGCGGTCTTACGGAACTTCGGCCCAGAAGGGGACTTTGGCGGGCCGTTGGAGGAGGTGCAGATGTTGGCAGAGTTGCTGAACCCGTAGCGTTTGTCAGCGCGAAAACGTAGTTCGCCGTGAAGTCCTTTGGTCACCGGTCTGTGCCTTACGCACCTCAGCAAGCCTGCTCGATTCTCAATTGCAAGCGGTCTGTTGGTGCCCACGCCACCTTGAGAAGTTTCGTCATGGCCGACCATGCGGCGCGAAGTCGGGAAGCCTATTCCTTCCGTATTGACTTTCACCCACGGAGCGCGAGTTGCCATAAAAAGCAAGAACGGCGGCGATGGCATTGAATGGAGGCGGTACCCAGGGCGGAACCGACTGACATGGAAAACGACCTACGCAGCGGGAATAGAGCGGGCCCATCACCGCCAGACACGCCGAGCCGTAAGTGCAGCAGTGCATGACGTCCTCGTGATGAAGCAGGGCTTGTGCATTTCGAGGAAGGACAATGTTCGTATGTCTGGGATCAGAGAAAAGGTGATCGGAAGAGCGGGTGTCTCATCAGTGTAAGCTCCACAATTTCATCGGGAGGACCTCTGGGCAGCTGTTTCGACCGGTCGAGCGATTGTGCGTAGTTTCCAATCTGAGCTTTTGTGAGGGGATTTGAGCTAGAGTGAACGGTTCATTGGGACGAGACGTCATAGCTGCTACTGTAATTGCCCAAATGATCGGTAAACCGGTCGATTTAAACACAAGAATGTGTCGAGCAATCATTGCAAACTCTAGTGAGACGTAAAGCGCCCCGCCTGATTCGGATACGCCTCTTCGACAGACGTAACAGGGCTTACCTTCCCCGATGGGGAAGGGCAAGATGCTTCCTGTCGAACGCCCCTGCACAGTAGCGTCATGTTCTTCCTGATGCCGAGACTGAAGAATGCCTGCGGGGGGGAGGTGGGTTATGGAAGCATTCCAGCAGGGATTATAACAGACCTAGCGGCCGGCTCAACGCCATCGGTGGGCCGTTCACTCGCCCTGCCTATCCTCCGCGACCTCCTCCCACACCACCCCCACCTTCCTTTGCGATACCGCCCTTCCTTTCATCGTCGGCGATGTCGACCCGTCACTCCTTTCTTTCCACCACTGGCCTGATCAGGCCGATGTCCACTGCGTCCGCCGCGGAGGAGTATCTCCCGGACCAATTTGCACCCTCGGGGATCCCAGCGTCGAGAAGGATGCGCAAGTCGGCGATGCCACCTCCTCAGATGAAGACGCCGCTCACCACAAGAGCCGGGATCATCCCCCTAGGACCGACATTCCTCGTCTGTATGGCAGTGGCATTGTCGCTGCTATTCATCGGCACCATTTCCCTTGCGTTCATCGCGGACGAGGACAAACCACCGGCGACGGCGACAGTCCTAAATGACGTCGCAGCCAACACCCCAGGGGTAAGTGAACGCTTCTCATCAAGGACCAAGATACTGACGCCGAGAGCAAGATTGTCTTGTTCGGGGAGAGCGTCGACGTCGACGTTGACGAGCCGTCAGTGACTATACGTTGGACCATCATCGGCTGCGGTCAGGGCTTCGTGCTCTCGGGGTCTGAGGGTAGTCATGGCACCGACCAATGCGGGTTACCCCCCATGGCCTTGAAATTCTTCGTCGATGGGTGAGTGATCAGCCAAGCACTTCCAATGCATTCAGGAATACTCACGAGAGCCAGTAACGACGAACCCGCCGCGAGCTACAATCCCAACCTCCTCCCATTTTTCAGCCGGAGCGGACAGCGACACAGGTGAGTACCTACAGAGTAAGTGCGATCAAAGTTAGCTCAATACCCAAACTTCCAGCATACAGAACATGTTTCAGTTCGATGCGGATCACGTGTTGGACGTACACGAGGCTCGTTTCTATCCCTTCGACACTTACCTCCTCACCACCTCTATACGGGCCGTGTCGACCACCGACAACGCAACGCTGCCCATCCAGTCATTAGGCACGATTTCGCTCACGTCGAACTTCGAGACGATCTCCACCGACATGGCAAGCTCCGTCACCACCGCTAACGCGTCGGATTCGATGGTACCCGCGAGGGATTTAAATCTTCGAATTACTCGGCCTGCGGAGGCTCGCGCGTACGCGCTGCTTCTGTTCGGGTCCAGCTGGATGCTTTCCCATGCGACCATCTGCCTGGTGGTCCTCGGATGGCGCGCGGATCGCCAGGAGAAAGTGTTGCAGTACCTTGTTGTCGCCTTCGCGATTACGCTGCTCATACCGCAGATGCGCAACGCGATGCCAGACGCTCCCGGTTTTGATGGTAAGCTTCATGATCCTCGATCTGGAAATGACCTTTTCGCTGATGATGTACCGCAGGCGTCCTGATTGGTGAGTAGTGAACCCACTGCCAGCTGGGAAGGTTGACATTTACTGACCGGGGACGTAGATGCCATTGGATTTTTCCCTCAGATGCTTGTCTGCGGCGTGTCGGCCATCATACTCTTCAGCATGATGGTAAAGAGGGAATTACAGTACCTCGACGGTCCCTCAAGCTCGCCTCCAGTAGAGTTCAAAAAAGAAGCACCCGGGCCTTTGTCGATTGGCCTTCAGCGAATGCGACGAGGAGGATCCTCCGTGGATATCAGAAGTATTGGAAATCTAGGCCGCATGTCTAGATTTTAGGACTATCAGCAGTTGTGTAATTGGTATATGTTTCGGATACGCACATCGTTGTACTCCCGGACTGTTGTACGTTTACACCGGACTGTCTTCAATGTTGTATAGATCGCACTATAGCATGTTGGAGGTCAACGCAAGCAATATTCCCGTTAATTTTACATTCAGGCCTTACCATGCATGCATGCTCGGAGCAAGTAAACGCAGGGGCATCGCAATCGATAATTCTACGATGTTTGAAGCGCAAGAAGTTGCTGGGGACAAGCCTCGACCACGGTTGGCAAGCTGCACTGATGTTAGCGCCCATGATTGACTGGATTGCATAATATGGATACGTAAGCTTATGACGCAGGCCACGTTCACGTTCGTCCGGCGCCCACAACGGCCGTTGTGGCACGTCTGTTCACCGACTGCCATGTTCCCATATCATCCTCATCACCCTTGCCGCCCTGGTCACCTATAATCTGCTTGTATACCACTGGAGCATTTGAACACATTTCTTCGGACGAACCCTTAGAAGATAACGCGATGCCTGTCGGAGTAGAAGCTTGGGTCACTCAGATTCCACCTATCACTCGAGCATGGCTCGCACTGTCGGTGCTAACAAGTTTAGCAGTGGTGAGTTCCCTTCTTACAAGCAGAGGAGTCGCGGAAGACGCAAACATCTCGGTATTCTATAGCAAACCCAAATGGTCACGCCATTGCAACTGTATTTCAGCTTCAAGGCGGCGTTCACGAATGTGCAGGTGAGTGTATCTTGCATCCACCAGCTTGCCTTCTCTTGACGATTTCAAAGCCATGGAGGGCCTTCACGACCTTCTTTTATTTCGGAACTATATCCCTCGACTTCGTTTTCCATATGTTTTTCTTGTAAGTCGCCCTGTCTCTCCTTGCGCCACCCCGATTCGAAATGACATCCACTTCGGTAGCATGCGCTACAGCCGGATGCTCGAAGAATCCTCTTTTGCGAATCGCAAAGCAGACTACTTCTGGCTCCTCCTCTTATCGTCCATCATGCTTCTAGTGAGTCCAATTGTTTCCGCGAAGTTCGACAATTCCCGGGCCCGCAAATGCCACCTTCTGGACGTCAACTGACGGCATACTTTCTGTTCTCTGCCGCAGGGATTATCTCCTTTAGTGAACCTGCCCTTCCTCTCCTCGCCGCTCGCCTTTGTGCCGATATACCTGTGGTCCCGACGACACCCCTCAACGCCGGTGTCCATCTTCGGCCTCATCACAATCACCGCGCCATACCTCCCTCTTGCGCTTGTCGGTCTGTCATGGATACTGAACGGCACATGGAGAGCGGCCGCTGGTGATCTTCTAGGGTGCGCAGTCGGTCATGTAGGATGGTTCGTACGCGACGTCTGGATGCGCGAGATGACGGGGGGCCCGACCATCCTCAGCGACCCTCCAGAAGCTTTGTACGTGTTCTCGCCTTTGCTACCAACTGACATGACCGCTGATCTTGACTTTTGCCGGGACAGGAGACGCCTCTTTGGTGACATATGATCCGAGATAGACAACATTCTGTATTGTATATGTCGGTGGAAACGGAACTACGTCCTCCGGCCTACCTCGCCTATCTCTAACCATATTCCCGTTGCCAGACGCGCGACCGATGCGATCAAGCTGCCAAAAGAAGCTACTTCACGTTTGAATGCTTCATGACGTGACATCTGTCTGGGAGGACGACACCATGACATATCGCTGTGAACTGCGGACAAATCCACGGCGAGCACACGGCCAGGCTTTAGAAACGATGATGAAGATCTCCCGGAGATTTCACGAAGGAGAGGCTTTGGAAAGGCGCCTTTCCCTTCAAGACAATTCGACAGGTCTGCACTGCGTATGCCGTTTTGCACTCTGGGCTGGCGCTTTCGAGTTCCAACGGCTTTCCGTCGCGATGAAACGTCGATAAGAGGCGGGTTATTGCCAACGCCTATTTGTCGACTCTGTCCGAGCAGGCAATATAGGTGATTCCGCAGTGTATGCCTCCGCCATGGCGTTGCGACGCGTGGCGGTCCGTGATTGCTCCATTCCATTACGTTTCATGAGCGTATGCAGCACCGCGTACAGGGTCATTCAAGCTTTTGCCCGAGCCCAGGACGGTCCACTTGGTTACGGAATGCTATCATTCCCCTCGCTTTGCTGAAGCCCGATTGTCCGAAGACTCTAATAGTTTGCCATATTAGTCGAAGAGGAACATAAATTTTACCGAAGCGCACTAAGTTCAAGCACGCCATCCTCAAGCTCCAAGGGACGGGTTTGTATGTGGCATGTGTTCAAGTGGGGTTGCCAAGTCCGGGTGCCTCTGCGAAAGGTATCCCAAGAGAGGTCCCATCTGTCGAGCAAGAACTTGGAAGAAATCATCAGGCACCATGGCCAGAAGTACGCATATGGTCGAACGGACACAGCAAGTGACTCGGGTGCGAGGAAGCCTTTAATCTGCATTCGACCCAGGAACATGGGGTATAGAATCTGGAATACTTCTATCGATGTTTGCGTCTACTTGGGGTACCCGCGCGAGAAACGATGTGTAAGTGCGGGCCAGAAGGATGGGCTACGGAGCTGAGACGCTAACCTGATTGTACACGACTCCGAGCAGGTGGGAGGAGAATGTGTTTTCGGTGCGGGCTATTCGACGTCCGCACCCTCGATAACACGCTCGCCATCGTCGGAAAACTTCACGTCATTCTGTGACACGCGGTGGCGTGGAAACGCAGTCAGCGTCGAAGCGTTGCTGCAAGCGTGGCGCCACAAAAAGCATGGGAAGACATGCAACGGCTTGCAGGCCAAGAGGCACGAACCTGGTGTCCCGCCGATTTTCCGACGTACTTGGTGTGGTCTAGCGCAGTCGGGGTGTAGGCGAGAAGGCGATACGATAGATGACGTGGGCAAGGGCGTTGATTGAGAAGAGGGCGGAGAGATGCGACGATCGGTTAGCGATGTCGATGGTGGACACCCTCGCGCATCGAGACATGGTGGTGTGTACTCACGGCCGTACGCAGCAAGTTGTCCCTGGGCGTTGTAAAAGTCGACCCGAGTATACGCAAGCGACTTGCCTGGGTGTACAGATAAGAAATGGACACGATACGCCCAATAGTTAGCTGCGAGCGGTGGAGGGAGATGTGTACTGTGTAACTTACCGATGCCGGTGATGACGGCCTTTGCTATCAACTCATCCCCTGTGCATCCACCCGGCTTGACAAAAGAGGTCCCGATGTCGACGGACACCCCAGTCATGTAGTGACCCTTAGTCGCGACGGCGAGAGATCCAAGTGTATCGGTGAGTGACATGATAAGGCCGCCATGCACGGTCTGTTAACTCTTAGTTACTCTCAGCAGGTCCGACGGGTCCGAACAGAAATGGCGGCGCGTTAGGTTGCGAACGAGTGTTTGACACTCACGCCGACGCGGTTGACTGTTTAATAGGAACGAGAAGCTGATGAGCACCACAAGGCTGCGACAGCAGGTGAGAAGCGGAACAGTCACTTACGATTGTAGGGTTCAATCTTCAGGGACGCACGAAGCTCGCCAGGCTTGGCGTCCAATATTCGAAGCTGGAGAAAGAAGACAGGGAGACATATTCATATTCAGCGACGGGAAAACACGGAGAGCGAGAAGTTCGGTCCAGCGCACGTTTGGGAAACATTGCTGATCGTGTCCTGAAGGTGTTGAAATTTCAGCAAAGGCCTGGCCGATTGGGACGGCGTGCAAAGAGCACTAGAAGCACTGCAGGGAGCTGCAGATAAGAAAATGAGGCAATCACCTTTGTTGTCTACGAACGAACGCCAGACCTGGGAGGAGTTTTGTGCAGGGTCGTGAGAGGAGACCTCCAAGAGATTGTCGGTGCCACCAATTCATTCATATCGCTTACCCTGCGGGTGAATCTAAGGCACGCAGCCATCTTACGGCTTTGCTCGGGGCGCAAGCTGTGTGGTCGAGGTTAGAGGTTAACGAACGTTGATGCGAGCGGTGCACACGCAGAGTCCGTGCTGGCAGTAACGCCCGCTTCGGAGAAGCATCGGAATAGGTCACGTGATGGCCACCTGTAGTTGTGTGCGTCGGTCTCGGTCCGAGTCTTTTCACTTCGCCTTCTCATCAACCACACGCTCTTCTCTGTGTGGCACATTGGACACGAGCCTAAAGAACATTTTCTTACGATGGGCCTGGGCGTGCCAATATCATGTTCCCTAGGTGAGTGTGTGCTACCAGTGCAGTCACTCGTCGTCAACCCACAGTGCTGATGGCTGTGATAGATAGTTATGTGGTCGCGAATTTGTTCGATTTGTATAACTGTCGTTCGCTGCGGCACTATGTCGTAACGACGCCGCTAGAAAATGGATTACCGCCGTTCAAACTTTCTTCTCTGCCGGCGCCTTGAGCTGTGGCAACTGAGGATCTGCGCCCAACTTCCGGCATGCGGCGGAATGCTCGATACGACGCAGCCCCAAAATTGCCACCAGCTCCGAGGACCTGGAGTTATCTTATCTGTGAGCGTATCAATGCTTCTTTCAGCACTCCCACAGGTTGCGGAGTTCTCGTTAACTCCTGCCGAGCCGGGGCGGAGTCGGACAGGTCAAAGACGAAGCGATGCCACCAGGTCGTTTCGATGTGGACACTCTGAACGAAGATGCACATGTGAGTGCTCAATCATGACAATCTGCGTGGCAGACCCTATCGTATGTTCATTCGCACGCTGCTCTTTCGCGAACGTACCGATGCAGGCCGAGGAAAGCCGTTGCCAGCTGTTCGTCAGCGGAACATTGCGCCTTCGAACGTCATTGCGATGTTCATCTTGTGCGAGCCTGAGATATGTTGTACGCGGCTGCAGGATTCTCATCCTGGCGTACGACACTGCATCGCCTTCTCTCTTGTCCGTTCTCCAACCTCATGGATCTCATCTAATCTGCGCTCCATGATTACGGAGTCCGACGTCTGCGAATAGGTGATTTTGGCCCGTTTTTGCCGAAGTGTCCGGATATACTTTCTGACCCTGTTTTTGAAGGTTTCGAACGGATCGTGGGCTTTCGCGCCTCCGAGGGAAGTCAAAAACGGCCACCGTCACGATCCAGCCCGGTGCTCGTTGTCGGGGTTCCTGATTGCGGACTTTGGTACACCTCGAAACGAGTTGGCGTGGCATGCAGTCCTGCGGTTCCGAATCCAGATCCGCCGTCATACTTGTCTATCAAGGCAGGGCGTTCAGCGTGGCTTCTACCGGTCCCTGTACTCACAGCGCCTTCCAGGACTTCGCACATATGTGCCGAGACGCAGGTCGCCGCTCGGGGCTAGATTGGAGAATGAGCGGGTATAAATCTAACACCATGGCAGCTTCTTTCGGGATCCTCAGTCTTCCTAAGAGACTTCTTCTCCCCCCTCCTTCACCTTACCTCACTCTAGCCGGCGGCCATGTCAGGCTCTGCGGTCACCCGCGACCAAAAGGCTTCTGAGGTTGCTGCGACCACTGTCGCCGTGCCTCAGCCCGCATATATCGACGCTGTACCCTCCCTCCCGTACATCGCTGGGGAGTCTCATGCGTCGAGGGTCACCGTTTACGATGACAAGACGGAGTCGTCGTCCGTCGAGGCCGAGAAGGGCGGTCCCATCTGGGAAGGGTACCGGGAGGATGACGTTCCCGAGAAGGTACACGGTCACTTCCTCCGTAACGTCCGTTTCCAGATTTTCTCGCTCTACCGGCGGTTGTTCGGGATCATCTTCGTTACCAACATGGCCATCTTCATCGCCGCGTGCGTCCGCGGCGGCGCGAACACGGATGCGAATCACCTTGGCCTAATCACCATAGGGAACCTCTTCGTCGCCATCCTCATGCGCCAGGCATACGTGATCAACGCGTTCTTCACTGTCGCCCTCTGGACACCTCGATCGTTCGTAGACATGTCTTTGGCGCTCACAACGAGAAGTCCAGTTTGGCTAACTATTTATTTAGATGGCCACTATGGGCTCGGAGGATTATTGGGCGTGTCTACTCCATCGGTGGCAGTGAGTCTCAGTCTTAGATAACTGTTGATTCGTTGAAACCATCGGCGTGCTGACCGACGTGTGTTTTAGTTCACTCGGGAGCAGCGGTCAGCGGCACCGTGTGGCTCGTCCTTTTCGCGGCCAAGGCCACTCAGCAGTTCGTCCATAAGGACAAGGTATGCTACGGGTACCCGTTTTGTCTGCGGATATAGGCTCACGTGCCCGGCAGATCACCGTTCCCACCATCATCTTTACATACATCATCCTTGCACTCCTGCTGAGCATGATAGTCTTCGCGTACCCACGCACCAGGCAACGCCATCATGACACCTTCGAGATGGTCCACCGGTTCTCCGGATGGACTGCAGTTGCCCTGGTGTGGTGTCTGGTAAGTTCTAACGCTCAGGCCGCGAATGGACCTCAGTTGACTTGCGTTACAGATCATCTTCCTCATCAAGGACTACAAGGAGCCCAGCCAGACGCTCAGCCAGGCGGTCGTGCACGCGGCGCCATTCTGGCTGGTGCTGATCCTGACTTGCTCCATTATCCTCCCATGGCTGCGTCTCAAGAAGGTCCCGGTCGAAAGTGTGGTGCTCTCCGAGCACTGTGTTATGTTTAATTTCGACTACGGTCAGTCCCAAGATCTCGCGTTTGACCTGCGCCCCCCCGGCCCGTCCGCTGATCCTTGCCTGTTTACCTCCCTTCCCCCTTGGTATCTCCACAGTCAATACACTGCCTGGCCATTTCACGCGCATGTCGCACCGCCCGCTCTTTGAGTGGCACTCCTTTGCGACGATCTCCAAGCCTGGGCAGACGGGCCACTCCGTCATCGTCTCGCGCGCTGGCGACTGGACTAGCGAGCAGATCGCGGAGCCCCCGAAGCAGATCTGGATCCGCGATGTGCCCACCTTCGGTGTCGTCGCGGTGACGCCGCTCTTCCGCCGCGTCGTGCTCGTCGCCACCGGGAGCGGTATTGCTCCCATCGCCCCAGTCGTGTACGCCAAGAAGATTCCTCTGCAGCTCCTCTGGGTCGCACCGAATGTCCGGAAGACTTTCGGCGACCCCCTCGTCGACTCGTTGATCGAGGCAAACCCGAATGCCGCCATATACGGTATGTTTCAATCTCCGTATTTCGGAAATCTTTCGCTGACGTGCTTGCTCCGCAGACACTCGGGTCCATGGGAAGCCGGATATGGTTAAGCTTACGTACCGCCTTGTGCGTGAGTTTGAGGCGGAAGCTGTTGTTATCATTTCAAATGAACCCTTGACGAGGAAAGTGGTGTATGGTATGATGAGCAGGGGTATTCCGGCTTTCGGTGCCATCTGGGATTCGTGAGTCTCGCCTGGGCGATGACACATCAGTCTGTATCATATGATATGCTATATCACACTCCTTGCACCATAGATTTAGATTTATATCTGCACACTCGCTACATATTGTGTATTATGCTGGCCATTTTACGCCTATACACCGTAACTCAAACTGCGTCTGCACGGATTGTCTTCGAAGAAGTAACAGGTCGATCCGAGTCCTGCCAACCATCTGCGTAGCTCGGTGGCGTGGAAAGCGTTTTCCGGATTTCCGACCGGTTTTCAATCTCTAGCAATGCCTTTCTCACCCTCGTACTTATTTTTTCTATCTTCATTCCAAGCGGCGCCGGGTTGCGTGAGGATGCGCGCGCTGACAGCCGCTGAGTGCGAACTGCGATACTTGCCAAAATAGGATGGGGTCGACGCTGAGCACAGCCTTCAGGGGATTGCTATCACGGTCACTGTCGCGTGGATGGTTCCGTTCTCTGCTCTCGTCCCAGCCTCGGCCGTCCCACAGACCCCGGCGGTAAGTAAGCTAACTTGTGACAGTCCTCAAGTTCGCACGGCGTGCAGAAGCTTGTGTTTTTCGGCATTGCCACGGACCATTCCCGCGGTTGGTTGTATGCGGCCGCCATCATATCAGCCAGGCGGCGACTCGGACGTGGCTACCTCGAACTTGACCTCGAAGTCTTAGTGCGGATTACCGGTCCACACGCAGCTCTACTGCGGCCTCCACCTCCAATTCCGACGGTTGTCTTGTAACGACGACCACGCTGTATCGTTAGCACACTGGCAATGCGCGTCGAGGAGGGTTTCCAGCCGGTGAGATGTGCCTGCGATCTTGATCTTTTCAGGATGTAATATACCATGCTCACACGCGTCCTCGTACTCTCATTCGCCAGGTGCCCTTTATCGAAGGGAATCCGTACACCACCGATCCCGCTCTTCCGTCGCTGTTGAAGCGTATCCTTCCGTCCGATGTGTTTCAAGACGTGGACCAAGACATGAAGCGCTTCGGCGGAGAAGTATTGACAAGTGAGCCACATTTTACCCACTTATCAAGCCGTTCGTTGCGTTAGAGCGACTGTGCATGACGCATGAGGCACCGCAGGATGCTGATTTCTGGAATTTGATGGTAGCTTTACGGGATGCGAGCAAGCTCTGTGCTCCTCCTCAGCTCATTCAACATGACAATTGGGGCCGGCGTATCGACGACCTCCGAACTTCCGAGGGTTGGCGTCGCTTGAAGGACATTTATCACCGCGAGGGACTGGTCGCCATCCCGTATGAGCGCAACTACCAGGAACATAGCCGGCCGTATGGCTTTGCGAAGCTCTTCGTCGCCGCTGCGGACTCCGATGTCGTGCGTTTGTTCTGTCTCCACTGACGCTTGTATTCGGCTAAATCCGACAATTGCAGACCGATTGTCCCATGAGCATGAGCGATGGCGTCGCGCGAGGTGGGTCTTTATCATATATTAGTTTGACCGCACTCGGAGTGTTTGTGGCGAGACTCGGGGCGGAAGGCTGCGCCCGCGAGATTTCGGCGTTGGGTGTCGCCATCCGTTGGCTGGTGTGGTGGAGTTGTTGCTATCCTCGTCTAAACAAATCTTCTCCAACTTATCCTTCTACGTGATGGCTGACTCCTTGCCTGCTTCAGTGATCGAACTCATTGGGTCCGAGGCACTCAAGCGAGATATCTTTACGAGGCTCATCAGGTCCGTTACGGCTTTTTCCGTCCCGATAATTGCATGCCCTGACGATAGCATCGGCATTCATCCTCATTTTCCTTGACAATGCAACATTGGCACCAGCCGCGACCCGTCCCAAGCATACACGGCCGGACAATGGATGACGGAGGTATGTACTTGCCTTAACCAACAACCGAGGTTATAAGTGAGACACTGCTGAGTGAGACATGCTACGATCTGACATCATCCCCCTTCAATATCTAGCGCCCAGGAGGTTCGGATGTGTCACGCACGGAAACCGTGGCTTCCCAAGCTCCGACATCTCAGCTCAGCGAATATGGCCCTGAATACGATCTTGACGGCTTCAAGTGGTTCTCCTCAGCTACCGATAGCGACGTCGCGCTCGCGCTCGCGCGCACCGGCGGGGCAGAGGACGGCGCCCGGGGGCTCTCGCTTTTCCTCGTCCCTGTTCGCCTCCCGCTCGTGCGTGCCCCGGACGCGCCGCGCCCCTCCGCGCTAACAAACAACATCCTCATCCACCGCCTCAAAAACAAGTTCGGCACCAAGATCGTGCCGACCGCCGAGCTCTCGCTCCAGGGCGCGCGCGCGTGCCTCCTCGGCGCCCCGAACCAAGGCGTGAAGCTCATCACGCCCGTGCTGAACATCACGCGCACGCACTCGGCCGTCGGCTCCGTCGGATACCTCCGCAAGGCCCTCGCGATCGCGACAGCCCACTCGCAGGGGCGCGCGATCCGTGGGGGGACGCAGCTCCTGAGGGATACCCCGCTGCACGTCGCGGAGCTCGCGAGGCTGCATGTGCTGTACCGCGCACTGCTCCAATTCACGTTCGGAGGGGTCGTGTTGCTCGGCAAGACGGAGTGCGGGAAGGCGAGCGAGGACGAGGAGCTGAGGCTGAGGCTGCTCACGCCTGCGGTCAAGGCGTTCGCGGCGGAAAAGTGCGTTACTGCTTTGGAAGAGTGCATGGCATGCCTGGGGGGTGAGGGGTATATGGAGGAGAACGGGATAACCAAGTGAGTGTAGTTGCGGGACGCTGGGAGATGTCGACTGACCCGAAGGCCGTTACAGATTGATCCCAGATGGGAACGTGGAGAAGATCTGGGAGGGTACGGTTACTGTCCTTTCCCTCGACTTGGTCAGAGCTACCGAGAGGTCGCGTGCTATGGACGCGTTTGTCGCGGTACGTAATGTCGCTCTTCGTCGATTAAGGGTTTCTTTGTCTGACTGCATATTTTGCAGTGGGCACACGAAGTCCTGAAGTCTTGCCCCACCTCGCTGTCCGAACAACTAGGGGGTCCTCTAGCATTCCTCCGCGTCGCCCTCGAGGAGTTGGCGAATGCCTACAAACGGCCGATCCATCCACTCCTCCCCCGATCAGCCTTGCTCCTCTTTTGCCATCTCGCATCCAGCCTGTACCTCCTTGAGCATGCCGTATGGGCTGTCAACACAAAGGAACCCGTAGCGCAGACTGACGTTGAGGTGTTCCGCCGCTGGGTCTTAGAAGGGGGCCTCGACGCAGCGTTGGAGGCCGTTCGGAGGACCAAGAAAGCGCGGAAAGACCGCGTCAAGCTGGATGCTGCCATCGTGTACGGACAAGATGGCGTCCGCGGGGTGGCTAAGTTGTGAACAAGAAGGTCTAAGTCGGGTTGTATTGCATATTCCCTGGAGTATACTATACCCTCGGGACAATGGATCGGAAATGTACGATAGCTCCGCCACTTCTGAGTCGGCGTGAAGTCCTGTATTACAATGTGATTTTGACATTCCATAGTAGTCCATCGTACAAAGCGTCATCGGGCTTCTGGGTAGGAGTGCAATGCAATATTAACACCTACACCTCATCCAGTCGAAGAGGTATTTGATTTGGGATTAACTGCTGTAGGGCACGAGGTAGCAGCTGCAAATATAGGTGAATGTCGCTTTTCCGACAGCAAAGGGGGGTCTTACCCTAAAAGACCTCGCCCACCCCATCCTCGTCTCAGAGTGAACGTCAGCTTCACCCTTTCGTTGGACCGGAGGACTTCGATCCCGATTTGCTGCTGTATGAGGAAAACAGGCTTTCAGTCCCAAGATGAAAGCGGTATGGGAAAGACGGCTTACATCCTCATGCGACGCCACTAGTTCTGCTAGCGGTTGCAATGATGAAGACGCAAACGACGCCTTGGTGAGAGGTCCAAATGATAGAACAAGGTCCTCCCGCCGTAATCCCTGTGAAAGGCATAACCATTTTCAGTGAGTAGAATGACGGGCGAAATTGGAAGGGACGTACCGCCGATGCAGCAGGGCTACCAGGGGCGACACCATCGACTTTCGCGAATGGCTCAGACTCACTACCAGGAGTACTGGGTGCAGCGGCTGACGGAGCCCCCCTTGCGAGGGTGGCAGGCTCGTAGACATTTTGTAGAGCAAGAGCGATGTCGTTCATCAGCGCGTCCCTGTCATTTCGAAGCTCAATGATCTTGACGCGGGCATGGCGGACGGCCCAGATGTCGATATCTGCTCGAGGGAAGCCGTCGGAATCGACGAGAGGGGTGTCCATGTTTACGCCATTGCTCTGCAGGATGGAAAACTGCGCCTCCATCTCCTCCTCGATGGCGTCCTTGCGCGCCATGAGGTCGCGAGCATGTGCGGCAGATGGGGTATTGTTCATTCGGGGTGGCAGCGTAAATCCCATTACAGATGGTGGGAGAGGGAGAGGAGGAAGAGAAGGTCAGCTTCTGTCCCGCCTAGCTTACGCGGCCGAGATTCCGATCCAAACATGGCAATATGCCGTAAATGCCCCGGGCGTCGCGCTTGCCGCTGCCTACCCGAATCCAACACGAACTCCTCCCTTCTTTCCTCTACTGCTTTCTCTGGCTCTCGGCTCATGGATCTAGGCGACATGGATGAATTTGCTCAAGGAAGCCGCTCCTCACAGCCAAGGATACGCAGGCCTCATAGGGCATCAGTCAATTCCCAAGCTTCCGCCCAAGCAGCCCCAGTCAGCTGGCCATCACAGGTCCCAGTCAACGTAGAGTTGCAAGCCACCAGACCTGCCCTCAAACACCATTTGTCGTCAAATAGTGTTCGGAGCGATGCGTACGTGTCAATATTTTCCTTCCCATTATGCCCACGCTCAGAAGAGGACGCGTTGGACACGTCTCGCAGCTCTGACTGTTCGGAGATCGTCGCGCCAGTCCCACTCCGGCACCACATTCTCCAGACCTCGGAAAGTAGACATTGGCTGGGGACCCCTCCCCTCTCTCCCTTCTCCCCGCCCATATCTCCCATTTCGGCCTCAGCAACCTCACCATTACGGAGCAAGAAGCGGTTGAGCCAAACTGTCAGCCTGAACGCGCTTGCGAACCATGAGCGAACACGCGTCACCTCTATCACACACCCCGCGGCTCTTCACCCATACAAGGAACGCAAACCAGAAGATGAAGGAAGTATGGCAAGGCGTTGGCTGAGATGGATGCACCATGAACATATGAAGGCCTATGTCGTCCCGTGCCTCATACTGGTGTCGCTGTGGGTGAAGTGGGCTGTAGGATTAGGGTCGTATTCTGGTCCGCAATTCATACGTTTTCGCCAATACCACATTCGTTTACCAAATGCACAGGCCAAGGGACACCACCCATGTTTGGCGACTACGAGGCACAACGGCACTGGATGGAGCTGACAAGACACCTTCCGACTCGTCTATGGTATACCTATGATCTCCAATATTGGGGTCTCGACTACCCGCCGTTGACCGCCTATGTGTCGTGGTTATGCGGCATCGTGTGCGTATCATAGGTCTTCCGTTATCTATTTCCATGCTTATACCAACGCAGCGGCTCGTGGATAGACCCTTCATGGGTTGCTCTTGACGATTCGCGCGGAATTGAAACCCCGGCCAGCAAAGTATTCATGCGTTCTACTGTCCTCGCTTTCGACACACTGGTCTATGTCCCTGCGCTTATTATGTTCACGAGAGTCTGGCAAGGCACTCGATCGTCACGGACGCAGGTACGCTCGATGGTCTATTACAGTTTACAGCGCCTGGTTCATCACTTCTGCATGGTCTTCTAGAATCTCGCCCTCCTCTTGTTATTGCTCCAACCGGCGTTGATTATCATCGATTTTGGCCACTTCCAATACAATTCAGTCATGCTTGGTAAGCTTAGTTGCATGTATGCGCGTAGTAAGGTTTTAACAGCAATCTCAGGTTTGACTTTATTGGCTATGAACTTCTTCGCAACAGGACAAGACCTCATTGGTGCCGTATGTTTCGTGCTTAGTCTTGGATTCAAGCAGATGGCTCTCTACTATGCCCCCGCGATTGGAACATACCTCCTCGCCAAATGCTTGTATCTTGGGCCTTCCCAAGGGTACGTTGACACTCTTTACCCGAACCGCTTGCCACTCACGACCGATTTAGCACCAAATTGTTCATTCGTTTGGGTATCACCACGCTCACATCGTTCCTTATCCTCTTCCTCCCCTGGCTACCCCCGTTTGCCCGCGTGCGTGCCATCCTCGACCCCATTACCCGGATTTTCCCCTTCAACCGCGGTCTCTTCGAAGACAAAGTCGCAAATTTCTGGTGTGCGAGCAATGTCGTCCTCAAATGGAGGCTATGGGCTGCTCAAGGCGTTCTGATCAAGTTATCAACCGCGCTTACGGCCCTTGGATTCCTTCCTGCGGTGGCTACCCTCCTTTACAGCGGTTACAAGCTTCGCCTTTGGTCTACGACCGAGAAGTCTCCCGACAAAGCCACGAATGACGAGAAAAGGGCAGATGACAAGGCACCGGTCAAGGCTACTACACCTGCCCCGCCAACACCGCTTTTACCACTGTTGCCTTATGCGCTTCTTACATCCTCGCTCTCGTTCTTCCTATTCTCGTTCCAAGTCCACGAAAAGACTATCTTGGTCCCGCTTCTCCCCATGACGCTGCTCCTATCTGGTTCATCACCAGACGAGCAGACCTTCGAACTCGGCATGTTGATGAACAACGTCGCTATGTTTAGGTGCGTCCACAATTTGTGATACCAACGGTCACGCGCTGACGCCTCCTCAGTATGTGGCCGCTGCTTAAGCGCGATGGTCAAGGCATCGAATATGTCGCCCTCCTCATCTTATGGAACAAATCAATTGGTTACAACCCCATCAACGACTGCCGACAGTCTTATCTCAAACTTCTCTCTATCGTGAGCTGTGCCATTCCCCCGTAGATGACACTTACTGATCAACATATACCCATTTACAGGCCGTCTACGCAGCATGCTTCGCAGTGCACATCGCCGAACTCTTCGTCTCTCCTCCACCACGCTTCCCCGACATCTTCCCCGTCCTTAATGTCCTAATCAGCACACCTGTATTCGCACTCGTCTGGCTATGGAGCGTCAAGCGCGGCGTCGAAGTCAGTTGGGCCCTCGGGGGCCTCGGGACTCGCTCTAAGACGAGCTCGTCGCAAAAGAAGCCTATTTCCGCCTCTGTCTCCACGAACGGCCCATCTAATCTACCTCTGTCTCTGGACGGGCAGGTGCGGACGGTCACCGGGGCCGCATCTTTGAGGAGCGAAGGGTACCGGACGATGAGTCTGGGGTACGCGCAGGGGCGAAGCTCGAGGAAGACATCCGGGCGTAGTGGGAGTGTAGATATCCATTGATGTGCATGTGCATCTTCGGACTCTTGGAGACTGTTGTGTATGTATGGTGGATAAACGTGTGCTCTAGACGCTCCCGCCGTGTCGACGGTTACTCCGGGAAGGCTAAATATGCGCGGAAAGATCCAAATACTTCCACATGAGGCTTCACAACGCCTTCACCTTCAACAACATCTCCGGCTTCGCGCTCTCCTCCCCCATAGTCGGATAGTTTACCGCTGAGGAGTTCCAAGCGATCGGCTTGTCGGTAAGCTCGAACGTGAACTTCGATAGTAGTACAGCCAGGACGACCTCTACGACCAACCAACGAAACGAGCAATTAGCTACAGAGGAGAGCGATACCTAGGAAATAGCACGTACTCATCTCTAACTGAGAGAACTTGAAACCACTAAACCGAAGGTATCAGTGCATATACCCCCAATATTATTCTTGCGGTGCTCACATGCAAGAACGCGAGCCAGCAGCAAACGTCATACTACCACACTCGTCAGCACACGGCTAGGAAGTTGGAGCGAGTGTCAATCGGCGCCTTACAGGTTTGAGTACACCCCGGGAATGCGGGCCTCCTCGACCGCGCTAGGCAGCGGCGAGAGCCACCGCTCGGGCTTCCACTCCGCTGCGTCCTCACCCTACAGCGCCGGGTCGCTGTTGCTCGCCTGGTAGTGTGTGAGCACGACTGTACCCTTCGGGACGACAACCTCGTGCATCTCCTTTCCGTTCCTGCCGCGGACGGGGTTCGAGAACGGGAGCACAGAGTCCCTAGTCGCCCTGCCAATCATGCGTTGTCCGAGTCAGCACCAATGTAATACAGACCAAGTAGTGCAACAAAGGAACGGGCACTGACACGCGACCGGAAAGGGTGACCGGCGCGAAGGCGCGCAATGTCTCACGGCACACGGCATCGAGATACGGGAGCTTGACAAGCTCGTCGTAGGGCGTATCGGTTTGTCCCCCAGGTCCGCCGCGGGCTTCTATGAGTTCGGCGCGGAGCTTGTCTTGGACCTCGGGGTGCTGGGCGAGGAGGTGCAGGATACGGGAGAGCGCGTTCGACGTCGTGTCCATCCCGGCAAGTATGAATGTCCTACGCGCGATACGAGGGATGATTGAACAATGATTGAGTGTGGTGAAGGTTGGGATGGTGTACTCACGACATCTGCGCGATGAGCTCCTCGTCTGACAACTTTTCCGCATCCGAGGCCGTCATGTTTGCTTTGACTGAAAATATTGTCAGTCACTTGCGTTGTACCCCAGCTCGAATGCACGTTACTGACGGCAGATACTCATGAGGTCCTTGCCCTCTCCAATTGTGTGGAGTATTGCATCGTCGCCCTTGCGCAGTGCGGCCTTCTTCTCGTCGATGATCTCCTGCGAACGCTTGTGCATCGTGCTCGATATCTCCATGATCTGACGGAGGTGCTTGTTGGGGAACACCGAGAGGAACCGCCGCAGCGTCGGATCCGACATGTAATGCGAAAGATAGTGGACGAAGAGTCCAAAGAACGGGAAGCGGTGGAGCGTCGGGCTTCGAACCCCGCAATCAGATTAGTTTCCGAGGTACAGTCTTCAGAGGGAACGAAAATTAAAGAGGTCGAACGTACAAGAACAGCTTCACGGACTCGCCATACGGATCGGTCAAGTCCTCAACGAAGTTGTCGAACGAATACCCGAGGCCAGCCTGCCCGAGCATTTCGAGCGTCGTTCTTGCCATCCAGCCGTTCACGTCTAGCACTTCAGAGGACGCCCCATCCGCGGGAACGCGAGCGCCGATCGCCTTCACTGTCTAGGACCACAAAGTTAGGTCCCGTGGCGGTCACGTATCACATATTAATGATGGTCGAACCTTGTGGGCAACGTTGTAGAAGATGTGGCTCATGTCACGAAGGTGGGAGGCCGAGAACACCGGATTCAACAGCTTGCGCTGCTTCTTGTGCTGCACGCCCTGAGTGGATAGTAGACCAGGGCCAAGAAGCACCATGAAGTCGCTAGTACACAATAAGCGTAAATTGTTGATTCGATCAAAAGTTGGTCAAGGACAGCACGGACGACCCACTTCGAAGGGGCGATGCCTATCGTGAATATTTCCTGCTCCTTAACCGATACGGTGTGAAGGGCCTTTGGATCGTGTACCACGAGCACACGCCTCTGTCGATTGAGCCGCCATAAGCGTAGTCCAATGACTGATTCCATGCTAAATCATGACTTACACCGAGCATTCCATGGATGAGCGTAACAGGGCCGTACGTCTTGGCCAGGTTTGCCCAGAATTTCCACGCCTGTCGAGGATTTATTTGCCCAAACTGACCTGAAGGGCGCCACGGCGGGTAAGCATTATTTGAAGGTCTGGATAAGAAATGATCACGGCGAACCAAAGAACAAGAACTTGGGAACTGGTCCTGGGACGTTATCGAGTGGGGACGGGAGTAGGTAATGCCCGAAGAGGCTCCACGCCGCGTAGAGAATGAAAGCAGCACCTGCTGCCGCCACGACCACGAGGGGAGATGCCATAGCCTGCGGCGAAAGGGAAAAGTGTGAGGGGCTGTTGCGGTCGGAGACAGGCTTTATAGCTGATAATGCTGCGAATCGGGCCGTCGGGAGTGAATAGTCGACGGCGTTCTGCTTAGTGCTTCTGAAGATCTATAGCAGCCTTGCCCGTGGGTACCCGAGTGGAGTCATCCTCCCTACACGTCAAGAGTCACCCCAAGGAGCTTTGCGGTGCACTTGAACAGAGAAGGCCGCCAGAAACTGCGGGCCTGCTCTGCCGCAGCCGGCTAGGAGCTCTCTTGGGCTGCCCGAAGCCGTTAGTTGACGGCTATCCTCGCCACAATATCGATAGAGGACAGCCATGTGAGAGCGCAACGGGCTACTAATAGTCCTGTCAATGTTACGTTAGCGTGTATTTGGAGTGGTCAAAGAAGACTTCCCCATAAAGGCGCACATACGAGTCGGATCGGCAAAGATCTTTTGAAGCAACAATGTCCCAGTCGAGGCGCCGCATCGTGAAGGTCTGACACAGGAGGTTTCTCGAGAGAAAAGTGAAGGTGGTCGCCCGTATGGATGCGTAAGTACGCTGGTTGCAGACAATTGCAAGTTCCCGGGCGCTAGTACTGATACTACGATTACTCCCTTCCCATGACCAGTTCCCGCCAGATCCGCCCTGATCGAACACCAGTGAATTTTGGACCGCGCGAAAACGGCACTATGTATGTTACATGCACCTCAATAGTCTCCGCCCTGTGACCGCGAAGACAGAATTCAAACGCGCGCACCGCGTGCGTGCCATCCATATCATCACCGAAGGGGCTCAAGATAGATTGAACTCCCGGCTGTTACTGACGGGAAATGGCGGTATAAAATTTATATGGGAAGTGGAAGATTATTGGTTGTAGGAGTGTGGCATAACATACCACGCTTGGGGTACTGCAGTGTTAGTACATGCCCACCCAACTTCGAAGGCGAGCTCATGTGCACACCGTAACCAGGGGCGTGAAACAATTGGTGAGATGCTCACCCTCCCTTTGATGACAACAGATGCTTGCCTATGGTGTTCTGAGCTGGGTGCGAGACAAGCGGCTTTGCAGGCGCGTTGGCGTCTCGGTCGGCGTCCTACACGATGTGCGCATGACCATCGGTGTCATCTTGACCCTACTCACGCTCGTGCAAGGTTTTGAACGAGCACGATAACAGTTCTGCAGATGTGGGGAATGGGTGCGGATCTTTGACATGTCTGACCACCCTGATCATCAGCATCGAACCCTGTTCCTGCATGTAGCAATCCCGGCCCGAGGACGACTTACACATATATTATAAGCTTCCCCAAGGGCGAAGGAAGTTCAGCTTCCTCCGCTCGCCACTCCCAGATCCGTCGCACGACCATGACGAGCCCCGCGAACCTCTTCGTCTTCACCGAACGTGGCACCGCCATCGACGAGGCCATTTTCGAGGACTGGTATGACAACGAGCACATCCCTCTCCGCCTCAACCTTCCCAACAACCTCTTCTCTGGCGTGACTCGCTGGACCGCCGCGGACGGGAAGACGCCCCAGCATCTCGCCCTCTACGACCTCTCCCTGCCCGACGCGACCTCCCACCCCCACTATGTGGCGCTCGGGACTTCCCGCACCCCGCGCGAGATAGACATCCTCGCGAAGCTCGCGTACCTCGATCGCCGGGTGTACGCGCCGTTTGGGCGCAAGCCCATCGTCGACCAGAGGGCAGGATACGACGAGCGCAACCAGGGGCCGTTCATGGTGGTCGTGGAGCTCGCAGTGAAGGACGGGCTGGAGAACGAGGCGGAGGTGGAGCGGTGGTACGTTGAGGAGCATCTCGAGGAGCTGAAGAAGATCCCGGGCTGGGTGCGCAGTAGGGTGTGGCGGGTGAAGGAGGTTCTGAGCGTGTGGGGGACGACCGTGGACGCGTCGGCGCCGCAGAAGGCTCCCGCTAAGATCGTAGCGCTGCACGAGCTGGAGGATCCCGCGGCGCTTGGTGGGCCGGAGTTCCAGCACGCGGTTGGGACGGAGTTCTCGAAGAAGATCATGAGCGAGGTTGTTTCTGGGATGGAGACGCGGCTGTTCAAGTTTTTGAGAGGTTGGGAGAACAAGTCGCAAGGCGCGTAGGACCAGATGAAGATCGTCCGCGAGGAAGACGAGCTACACGCATCGTTCGATATCTTGTACGACTAGGATTGCATATATGCAATGTGATGGTATTCTGTGATGATGCTGGCGGCGGCGACTTTCGAGCGAGTCCGGTGAGGGTAGAGGGAGGAGAGAGTCATGAGCGCTTGTCCGCACTTCAAAGCTTCAACTGTCTCCATCGTCACGGTCTCGGCTCTCGATGTGGTGGTTAGGACAAATTCACCCATGAACTCGTCTACCCCGTTCGACTATGCATACAGTGTGTCTCGCAAGGCTTTTCAGAGTTCTGCAGAAGTTAGGCATGTGCCTAAAATCAAGTTAAACCAAGTGGCCTTCGACTTCACCGTCGTCGCCGTCGGCATTCGGTGCGTGCTACCCCTGCTGCAACCCCCTCCGGGGTTTCAGAGTCTAATCGCGCAAAGTTAGGTCTGGATACCTTTTCGATGCTTTTATCCTCCGCAATTTAAGGAAGAGCCTGAAGAATTTTTTCGCAGAGGTTCTGGGGATACTGCGGCAGGTACGCGATTCCAAATGGTTGCTCGTCCGACCGCGAGCTAACGTCCAACGGAGGAATGCGATGTCTTCAAGAGCGTCGTTATCTTGCATGATCCATACTCAGACCAGGTCTTTGTCGTGAATTTGCCAAAGCTTGGAATATACTACGACCGGACAACTAAGGCTTTGAGTTCAGCACTTCTGACCTGGGTTACATTTCTTGAGCTGGACGGGTCCAAGACAAAGGTGTGTACCACCTCCGTCAGAGAGACTTTTGAATTTTTTGCCGAAATACGATGCCCAGGTATCCCCTCCGCCGCTCGGGTTACCGAAAATATTCGGCAATGCACTTGCCAGTTTTCCAAACCGCGATGCTGAGCCACCATTACTCCTCCATCTCCCGGAAGACGATACGAGAACTCTGGGCGACATGGTCGCTCTAGCGGCATGCCTCCTCGAGTTCCCAGTAGCCTATGTCCCCATCAGTGACGGCTCGGATCCGTTCTTGGCGGGCGTCCCCCTCGACGTGTACGAATGCGTCTTGGTGCAAACCTCGCCAACCCCTTCGGAGCATGTGATGCTCAAATTCTCTTGCCCACAGGCGATGGCTATCGATGCTCTTGAACTACGACCAGAGACTCTTGTGGAAGGGCTCAGGGCGCGATTTACTGATCGGTTAGAGCAGGTTGCGTTCCCGGGAATGCTTGTTGTGCGACATCATGTAGAAACGAAGGACAAGGTTGCGTTATGACACGGGTATAGATACAAGTATCTGTTCCAAATGTCCGAAATTACAGCTTATGGAATAGATGGATATGTACGGGGTGTCAATACATAAGCGATATGCAGTGAACATGGCTGAGATGTAATAAAGCATGATGTAAGTCAGCTATAGATGGCTCCCCATGAAGTTATCGCCATCACATTGGTATGCGCAATCAAGTGACACTTCTAATCCCTCCGAGCCTGTACATATGCTAGAACGCCTTGTGCATAACAGACGGTCTTGATCCTAATCGACGTTGTACTATGGCCAGGCCCATCAACTCTGCATGGAGTCGCGTGAACGACAAGCAAAGTGGCCGGTTTTCACCAAGGGTCTCTTGACATGTCCTGGAGACCTCTGATCCCGAAACCGGATGGCGCTGAAGTTACGGAGATGGATGTTGGGGAGCTGGCTCTGGTGAGGAATGAACGACGAAATGAGCTGATGGATCGGTATCATCTTTGAAGACTGAAAAGGAATAGCGCAAGGCTAGGTCGTATACATAATTAAAACGAGAGATGAACAAAGTACCATGTAACTTGCTCGAAGCAGAAGTCTCGTTCCAATCATCGTCTGGGAGAACGTTCACGCGGGGCAAGCTGTCTGTCCGAGTCGATAGCAATCCCAGTTGTTGATGAACCTCAACGAGCTCAGGCGACTCCGACAACTGAGCTTGATCGTACGCCTCCACGCAATCGCGAACAATCCGTAGCAACGTTGCGGTGACAAATATTGGGGTAGGGTCGGTGATATCCCTAGCCGAGAGACCGGCCGCCAGATGCGTTAAGGTCGGAAGGAATGCGTGAGTGTGGGCACTCCACGGTGAGCTTGAAATGCAAATAGCCCGCATGACCTGCGACTGCGTATCGGGGCTCGCCTTCCACGAGGGATGAGAAAGGACAGCCTCAACGGATGCCATGACGCGCTGGAGTAGGGGCTGCATACGTGGGTCTTCAGGCGCATCATGGGCGGACCGAACGCGTAGAATGGCGTGCACGATGCCTGTGATGGTAGTAAAGTAGCACTCCGCAAGAATAGCGTATTGCCAGTCGATCCTCCTGGATACTTCTTGGTAAGTTGCAGGAAGGGCGTCCACCACTGCATGGCAGAGCAGAAACATCAGTTCAAAGACCTTCAAACGTTTCCGTAGGATTCACTATGCATCTGCGTACCTTGTTAGAGGACATCCATGTGGAGGGTTTGAGCCTGATTCCCTCTGGACACACATCGAGCCTCAAACCAGTGCCTGACATTGACCACCAGTTTCAGAAAGGATTTTGCCGGTGCAAAATCATGGCACACGAGAGTCGCCAGGGCATGGATGATCAACGCGCTATCGAACCCTTCCTTGGGTTCTCCATAAGAAATGTGCTTGGCCCGGCCCACCATTCTGGGCGGCAGGAGCGCCAGCAACTTCTGGATAACCTCCTCGAAGGGCCGCCTGGCAGATGGCGCGATGGACGCTGCACTCGTCGGCACTAGAGTAAGGACCAGCGTGACAAGGAGTGTCTGATGACATGCCCTGCGCCGACCTTGAGCGAAGAGAACGTCCGCGGAATCGTCGTGGTCGGGGTCGTTGGGAGCAAACAGGTCCTCCACTGTGGCATTTCTGTGGAGAAATGCGACGCATCCCCGGATGGCAGTCGCGGGCTCGAGGCCCTCCAAACACCGAGCCGGAGTGGTTTTGAACAGATGGTCATCTAGGGTGATCTCGTAGACTTTCTCCAACAAGCTGAAGTCGAGATCGGGTGCAAGCCCGTGTGTTTCGTGCCTCTCTCGCACTTCCCAGGTATTGAACATCCCCCACGTTCCTTGGAGGCGAAGGGCACGATGAACGACACGCCGGATGGACCAGCAGATGTTCTGAGTTGTCCTTGAACGCCACACACCGATGGTGTATGCGGTCTTGTCGATAGCGACGAGACCTAGCCTGATGAAACCACCGAGGTATTGCGATCCACGGAAGAACCACAGTGCCGAAGGAGACTGGTAGGGACAGTCAGCCCTGAATGCGGGGATGACTGTGACAGTCACGGTAAAGAACACAAGGACGCCCACAAGGACGGATGCAGGGAGGGCGACTCGAGGGTGGACGGTCCACAGGAGGATAAGGAGTCCCGCAAGGAAGAGTATGAGAGCGAGCTGGAGGAGGACTGGAAGTGTGTTGACGACGTCTGCGACCCGCCACCTAATGAGGCTCTCGTAACGATACTGTCGCAGCCGGGCGATTTCGCGGGAGGTTCCGAACAGGCCTGAGCTGTACTGGTGCAACCACTGGCGGACTGTAATGGCAATGGAGGATGCGGAAAGAGTACAAATGAGAGCGGAAAACCATAAGGAGTTGAGCCATATGGCATAGGTAGGGGGTGTAAAGGATGTTTCAATACCCGGTGTGCGATTGGCGGTGGAATTGAGGAAAGGTGGGGAGTATGTAAAGCCGTTCAGTTGCGAGGAGATGGAGACAAGGGCGGCGAGCACCTCCCCTTGCTCGTCAGGTTGGAGTACCTGGTAGGACTGCACATTGAACGCTGTCAATACGGCAGAGAATAGACCAGCCTCAAGGACTGTTAGCTCGCAGCTCTCCAGATGAAAAATGCCAATACTCACAAAGACAAGGAGCATATCTATCTCGCTCTTCCACCTCTGCACCATCTCCTCACTGTGCTGAGCTAGGACACGGGGGCAATGCTCCCAATGGTCTGATGTTTGACTGCCGCCATCCAAGTGAAACTGAGGCTTCTCTGGGGTATTATTCTGTGACTTGGTACTGAACTTGAGATCTTGAGACGCCAACGCATAAATTGAAAGTACTCACGCATTGGTCTCCGCTTCCTGAAACGGGAGTGCAGATACATTCTGCCTGCATACTGTGGAGATTTCTTATAGAACAGAAACAGGTGGGTTACAAGGTGTACAACTGAACCCCGGTAGTCTAGCGTTGAACACGGCATTGACATTGACGGCGCGGCGTGCGAGCTATCAGCGAAAGCGGACAGCATTGAGCCAACGTGATAGAAGGCGATGTCCTTTGAACAAGGACACAGGCACAAAGGCAACGCAAAAAGTGGATAGAGAGAATGGCATATATTAGAGGTCTGCGAACAGTGGTCTGAGCATGGAGGAATAGCCGCAACACCGTCGAGTGGACGGTGGAACGGGTTCCAATGTCGACCTCGCGAGAAAACCAGAGGAAGAAGCGCCCCATCGGAGTTTGCCGAAGAACTACATAGTTAGAGTAGACAGAGTTCAGCCACCTAACGCCTGCCATACGGGACCGCACTGACGACCAAGGATCGGGTACGACAAACGCAAGACTTCAAGATGGGTGAGTTACCAGAGACTATGCTGGTGCTCGTCGTATCTAGAGTGCTGACATTTGACTTGTTTGGAATGCAGTTCGTTACGCCGCCGCTGCCCTCGCCACCAACCCCGAGAAAAGTGCGTCAGGAGGCCGCAAGTTCATGCTCAATTCGCCAGGAGGGGGACTGACGGTGTATCTGGTGCGTTTGCAGCTTCCCGCGCCCGGGGTGAATACCTCCGGACGCACTTCAAGAACATGCGCGAGGTCGCGGCTGCCTTGACGGGTCAGTGACATTGGTTGCACGCGTCTATTGGTTTGGGTTAGGAAACTGAAGGAACGGGTTGAACCTGGATGCAGGCCTCAAGCTCACGAAGGCGTACGCCTACCTCAGCGACGTGACCGACCACAAGCAGGTCATCCCCTTCCGCCGATTCTCTGGCGGGGTTGGCCGTGCCAGCCAAGCCAAGCAGTTCAAGGCTACTCAGGGTGCGTCGTATCGTATAGTGTGAGCGGGAATGCATGTCAGCTCAGATGGGATGCTTCAAAGGTCGTTGGCCCGAGAAGTCTGTCAAATTTGTCCTCCGTCTTCTGAAGAACGCTGAGTCGAACGCGGACGCGAAAAATCTGGAGCTCGAGGACCTCTACATCAAGAACATCGTCGTCCAGCAGGCTCCCGTACGCCCAATTTCCAGTTTCTTTCAACTGGTTTCACCACTCACGATCACGATACCGATACCTTTATGATTCACCAGAAAACCCGCCGTCGCACATACCGTGCACACGGTCGTATCAACCCCTACCAGGGCCACCCTTGTCACGTGGAGATCATCCTCTCGGCATCTGACTCTGAGGTCGAGCGGGCGAAGGACAAGGATGCTGTCGCCACTTCATCACTTTCCGGCCTGAACAGGCGGCAGGTCGCCCGCAGACGGATCGAGGCTGCGCGGACTGCGTAGTTTCCTCCATCCCTCTGTAGAGTGGACGATGGGAGGTACCAGGTGGGGACGTTGTTAGGTGGAGTCATGCTGTCTGCTCGCGACGCGCCAGAGCGCGTGTCGCTGTCTTCATATGCATGCGTATGCCATGGCGCCAAAACCAGAAGTGAGCAAGCGATACTATACATGGATTATGCATCTTTCCTTGAACTTGGTTTGTAAATGTGCACGAACGGTGGGATGCTGTGTGAATACGTGAAAACTGGCACCACAAATACAGAGCAGGACAACATAGACAGCGAAAAGATGCTCATAAAGTACTGGTGGGTCGCAAATCTAGGAGGCTACTTCTTTTTCTTCTTGGTTCCTCGGGTTGATGATCCGCCTCGTCCACCGCGAGTCGTCGAAGAGCCTCGTCTGCCTTTGCCCTTGCGTGGTTGTTTCGACGCTATTGAGGTAGCTATGGTGCAAGCATTAGCGCGCAACACAGGAGAACATTGCGCAAGCACGTACCTGGAGACTGCCTGGGTTCCTCTTCCTCCTCCGCGTACTCCGTCCCCCCGTCTGTCCCGGTGGCAACGCTGTCTCTGGGCGTCGGCGCAACGCTCTCGTCCCCGCTCTCCTGCGTCAGCGCGCTGCTGTCGCTGTCCCCACCAACAAGCCCCGCCATGACCTTGAGCTTGCTTTTGCCCTTGCGCCCACCCCGCCCGGACTTCGTAGCCGCTGGTGACGGCGCCGGGGAAGAGGAGGGTAGCGAAGCAGACGCGCGCATGCGGCGCGCTGACACGAGCTGGTCGATCATCTCGTCTTGGGGGAGCGCATACTCGCCGCGGAAGAAGGGGTGATTGAAGATATTGTCGGAGGGTGTTGGGGACGCGGGCTGTTGGAAGGGCGGGGTGCCTGCATGGCTTTCACCGGGGACATCGTAGCCGTCTGCTTCCTGCACGTTGCATACGCCGCACGGTGGCATACAGTGCGTGGAACCGCGTCACGGCAATGAAAAGTGAGTGCGTGCCAGTACAACCGACCGGGTGGACAGGACAGGAGGGAAATGAGCGGACCGAGCACGGCGAGAACACGCACGGCTCACTGACAATGTTCTCAAGAATATCGAGGTCATAGCACGCGCGCAGCTTCTTCCAAAGGTCGTCCACCTCGACCAGCTTGCCCGTATCGCGTAGGATGGCGTTTCGCATCGTAAGGACGTGGAAGTGTTTGTGTATGCCGACGGGGCGCGCGCGTGTCAGAGAGCGAAAGAACGCGATCTCGCCTTCGACAGTGTCCAGCCATGGGGCTTCGGGTTCGTCCACGTCCATGCTCGTCGCCATGAGAACGAACAGCGAGACGAGGAGAGGACAGGCGGGGACGCAGCGCACAGCAGAGGAGGTCGGTGGCGGGAACTGGGGGCGGCCGTGTCGCGTCCAGATGATGGTATGAGATCTGCACACGAGATCCATCGCTACCGGCGCTTGTGCCCGTCGTCGTCCTTGGACAATGACCACCACCTTTCCCTATCTTTCCCCAATAAACACAGACCGTTTCGGTACCGCTATCGACGTCTATCCTATGGCTTATCCACATCGTCGAAATTCCTTCCGTTCCAGCGTGCGATGAAGTTGCATCCGGTTCAGCGGTTGTGAAACTTTCGAAACATCGCGCCCCCAATCTAACCAACAGACTGACTCCCTGGTTTTGAGCTTTAAGCTCGACGTGATTACTGGCATACTGCCTAACTACGTATATATGGAATCAATGGGGTGAGCTCGTAGTTTGCTTCTCTGTGCGTTTTCAGTCAATCTTACGTATGATCGTATCCGGAGTCTAGACTGTTACGGAGATGGCGATAGTCAGATACCAATCTACATAACCGAGTACGAACTCGGGATGGCGAGCGGGCGAAGTTCCACTCATGTGGGTTCGCAGAAGTTTGAGGGACACCCAGCCACTAGAAGACGTCCCTGCTGCTCTGACTGGAGTTTCTACTAGCAGTCCGCATGATGGTGAATGTATGTCGCCTGAAGGATAGTTCCAGCGGCCGCAATACGCATTCAGGACAAGACATTTTTGTGGCTTCATTGTGGTTAGGAAGGCCTTTTCGCCGACTTCTATCACCGTATCTGACTTACAAGGATACCCTGACCAACTTTGATATACTTAAGCCTGTAGGTTGTAACACAGTTGTGCTCTACTCGGAAGCCTTCAACTACCGGCTCCCAGAGTATGAATGCTTCTACTGAGCTGCAACGAGCTCGAGAAGCATCGCATTACGGGCGAACATCGCCTTCGGGCCCGTGGAACTCAGTTTCCGACGCTCATCCGAAACGGCGTAAGAAAGCATGGCATCTCGAAGGTAGTTGTGTGCTCTAACTATCAGCCAGGCCTGACATGTCTCTATTTTTAGGATTCTAGATGTGAATGCCATTGCCAATCCGTGGGTGATTCCCCCACGCACTGGTCGTGTCGCACAGGAAACCCATAATGTAAATGTCTATACGTTGACATGGCATTGTTTCTCGTGCTAACGCCGCATCCGCAGTAACCTTCTTCACCGACTTCGGCGATGCTATACGGTGCCCTTCGCGCTCCCAGTCTTCTCGAACACGCCATCGACTGGCCACAGGCTGTGTATACTGTATTGTGGCCCTCCCGGCGGCCCTTCCATCGATACTATCTCTCGAATCCAGGTAAGCTCCCCGCCACCGCATGCGTCCGATCATGAGGCTGAGCATCCACACCTGAACGACCGATAGTTCGCAGCTTTACTGTCCAGCCTTGGGAACGTGCCTCCTGCATCTCCGCATAACTGTCGACGTGGCTCGCCGGTTTCCCAGTACCTTCCTGAATTCTGGCTTCGAGGGCGCGCATCTTGCCGTTGGCCGAGCGCCGCGAGTCCTTGGAAACCGTCTTTGATCCGGAAGCATTAGGCATCGTAGTATAAGAGGCAGTTTGCTCGAAGAGCGTGCCCTACAACCCACCTACCGGCTTCTCCTTGTCACATTCAACACCAACCCCAGCTCCACTTCTCCTTCCATTACATCGCCATGTCCTATTATGAGGAAGAGAGCGTCGTCGAGAACGTGCGCAGACATTATCAGCTCCATATTCTATTCTGAGGCTCTGACCGTTGGACTCTTATCCTCAGGTTGAATACAACAACGGCTTCGAGGACGTCCGGGAGACGCGTGACGTTCAAGAGGAGGTCGTCTACGACGGGCGGGGCGACGAGGAGGTAAAACTTTTCCTTCCCTATGTAGCATATTGTGCGTTGACCACAGCTTACTTTGTTCCTGTTCAGGTGGAGTACGTTGAACAGGACACGACCGTCGAGACAAACGCTTGGGGTGGTGAGACAGTTGAGACGGAGACGACCGAGGTCTTCGAGGAGGAGGTGGGATTCATTGATATCCGGCCGAAGACCTTCAACACTAACTAGTCACAGAGCACGTTCTAGACGCATGCGCAAAACGTGTCAAGATCAAGCCACCGGACTACACGCGCGCGCACATTCCTCCGTCCCCCGCCATGACAGAGAAGGTTCGGCAAGCCGCAAGCGGGATGTTCTTTGATATGAGCTATACGCAGGAAAATTGGAGAAGTCTTGTCTTGTATAATTATTGAGTAACTCTGGAAACACCAGCCGTATATCCAATTAGCTAGCATTGCCAATTTCGAACTGTGAGGAAGTGCACACAACCTCCAGGGCGACAGCCCCGAAGCATAACCTGACACTGAGGTAAGAGCGGATCCGTCAAATCTGGGAGCAGATGGAAACAGTAAAGCCCCGCATGGCAATGGGTGGGCTGGCTCTGGGCACCTGAAGACTGCATTGCGTGGAACGAGTAGCGAAGAGATTTGTGAATCGAACTCTTACCTCAATTCAAATAACATGTACCGTCAGGGCGGCCGTGCTCGCTTCGAGGAATAGTATGTGGGCGAAGGCATTAGGGCTGCTTTGATACAGATCGCAATGTACATTACTAGCAGGTTACACAGATGAGTATCTACGTGCGAAGCCCTGAAGGTGATTTTGCCAAAGATCCTTTCCTCCAAGGTTCTTGACTCGCTAGCTGTACTAGGCTACGTTATCTGACTCGGATCAACAAATGAGCTTGTTTAATGCCTTTGGCCGCGACAGATCGACGAAAGTTAAGCCACAACAGAACTCCTTCGTGCCAAGACTTTAGTACCCGTGCACTCTAGAAGTATGCATTGGCCGAACTATTGTTCTCGAGAGATGTCTCGGCCTGCGGAAGCGCTGGGGATTGGTTAGGCGCCTCCGGCTGCTTCAACCACCTACAAATATAGTCGCCTCGTAGCATCGACAGTATCCATCCTTTCTTCGTGAAACGCGAGAATCATGGTCTTGCATGCATTGCAAAGCTCTATGGAAATTTTGAAACGAATTCGATTAGAATGGAGCACACTGTGCCCCATACATGTCGTGCGGGGCCTCCATCTAGCGGAACGTTCAACTTGTCTTTGTTGATCCCAGCGAAGTGCACTTGGGGTCTGGCCTATGGAGTAAGCTCGCTTCGCTCGCAATCATGATTAAATTGGTGAATATACGGACGTGATGTGACAGTCAGGAATGGGGAACATGTGAAACATGTCGGAAGACTTGGTGAGGTTAAGTAAACAGGTCCCTAGGTTAATGTGGAATGTACAATTCTAGCTCTCCAACCTTTCCTGAGTGATTCGTGATATTGATGATGGGAGAGGTGGCTTACTTACCTTGCGCCAAGAAAGCGTTGTGGGAACGCGGTCTGCGATTGTGGAGCGCGGTCTTTGGATCGTGAAGTGAAGACATTTCAGTTCCTCGGTCTTGTTGCAAGGGCTGGTCGGGGGAGAACATTCAAACTTGTATGTGCAATCTTTGCACCCACGTGCATCAACTTCGCATCGTGTATGCCCATGTCCCGGCGCTCCGTCCATATGCGGGACCCATGTCAAAACGAAATTAGACTGTATTGCATGCGTAACATACTTTCATTCGAGACCTAGTGTCCCCTTTCTTGTCAAACCGACATCTCTATCCAGTGAAAGCATGGCAAGTCAACCTCTATGCATCGGTTATACACCCACGGCTGGCGTCTTCGACGAGCTTGATGTACTTGTAAAGCGTGCCCTGTTTGATCTTGAGAGGAGGGGCCTTCCACTCTGCCTGGCGGCGTTCAAGCTCTTCAGGGACGACTTGGAGCTCGATCGTGTTCTTCACCGCGTCGACGGAGATGATGTCCCCGTCGCGGACGAGAGCGATGGGTCCACCAACCTGGGCCTCAGGCACGACGTGCCCAATGCAGAACCCATGGGATCTGCATGCCGAGGCCGCCGGTTAAACAGATACGGGCAAAGGGGAAGGATGGGTGAACGGGTGATAAAGATCAGCGAATGGCAAAAAACAGGGCTAAGAGAGAACATTACCCTCCGCTGAAGCGTCCGTCAGTGAGGCAGGCGACGTCCTTGCCCAGGCCGGCTCCCATGATCAGGCTGGTAGGCTTGAGCATCTCCGGCATACCTATGATGCGCCGCCGGAAGAAATATGATCGAGGGTCGAGGGGTTAGATAACGCAGCCTCATACAGTTTGCCAAGCGCAGATGATGCCAACACGCACCGGGACCACCCTTGGGGCCAAGGTATCGGAGCACGATCACGGTTTTCTCGCCCTTCTTGATGGAGCCCGCCTCGACAGCCTTGACAAACTCGTCCTCCGAGTCAAACGTGCGCGCCTTGCCCGTGAACCCGAGCCCTTCTTTCCCAGTAATCTTGGCGACTGCGCCGCCTGGAGCTAGATTGCCCCTGATGATTCTGCCGCGCCGATTTCATGAGCAAGAAGCCACGCCATCGCGTATATGCATATATGGAGTGGGTCCGTACCGCAGGTGCCCAGTCTCCTTGATCGGCTTCTCCAAGGGACGGATGACATCTTGACGGGTGAACTGTAGCTCACCATGTTCGTGTGTCCATCGGTCGAGGTTCTCGCCAAGCGTGCGGCCGGTAACAGTCATGTTGTTTCCGTCGATTAGGTTGTTCTTGAGGAGATACGCCAAAACCTCTGTCACGGCGTGACGTGTTAGCACTTGTGTATGTAAATGGTTAAGCGAAGACGTAAGAACATACTTGGTATGCCGCCAAGCTTGTAGACGTCCTCCATGACATACTTGCCGCTGGGCTTCAAGTCTGCGATAAAGGGTATGCGATCGGACACAGCTTGGTAGTCTTCGAGGGTGAGTTTGATGCCAACAGAATGGGCGACAGCTGTCAGGTGCAAGACGGCATTTGTCGATCCACCCAAGATCATAGTCAACACCTACAACGGACGTTAAAAATGAACTAGCAGTCAAGAGTGGGAGTCACTCACCATGGCGTTTTCGAAGGCAGAACGAGTCATGATATCACGAGGAAGGATGTTCTTCTCCAAAAGGTTCCGCATAGCAGCGCCGATCGAGGCACACTCTTGCAGCTTTTCGGGACCATCAGCAGGGAATGAGGAAGAGCCGGTGAGCGCCATCCCCATCGCCTCTGCCGCACTAGCCATCGTGTTGGCGGTGTACATCTGTCGCCCATATTCAGTCTGAAGAAAGTTACCGGACCTTCACGCGCATATACTCACACCACCACAGGCCCCAGGACCCGGGCATGCATGTCGTATGGTATTGTACCGTTCCCGTTCAGCTGCGTCCGTCTTGCCGTCCTGGAGGTACTTTCCATACGCCTGGAATGCCGAGACGATGTCCAGCTGGGAGGCGCCCTCACAGGAACCCGGTCGGATCGAACCACCGTAGACCATAATACCAGGTCTGTTTAACCTTCCCACTGCATTGTTTTAGAATGAGATGAACGCAGGCGCATATGTTGACCAGACGTACAAGCCATCAGGACGCCGGGCATGTTTTTGTCGCACCCCGGTACGACGACCATTCCGTCCAGCCAGTGACCTCCGGCCGCCGTCTCGACTTGATCCGCGATGAGATCCCGGGACTGTAGAGAGTACGTCATACCTGCTGTCCCCATGCTGATGCCATCGCTGTGCCAACGCGTCTGAGGATCCGACCTCCGAACGCAAAACAGGATTTATTGAGGAGAAACATACCTCACGCCAACGGTGCCAAACTGGTATCCAATGAGGCCAGCATCAACGAGGGAATTTTTGACGTGTTGGCCGAGGCCGAGGAGATGCTTATTGCATCTGGTGGCGAATGAGTCTCGGAAGGAATGGAGAGAGATATAGCACACACGGGTTACCCTCGTACCTGGACCCGGTCAGCTGGGACCGGAAGACGCATGTGCTCGTGTGTCACTCACCAAACACTTGCTACTCCGACCATCGCCTTATCAAAATCTTCATCGCTCCGGACGCCGTCTGTGTCATACAGCATGGCCTGACTGGCCCCCTGGCTCTTTAGTTTTGTGACCGTCCTGCTATACCGGTTGAGGATTGGCTTGTCGGAACATGTTGGCGTCGAGGTGGCAAACAGTCTGCGAGGACTGCGCCTGAGGAGGGAGCGTGCAGGGAAGGAGGTGGTGGAGGAGAGCATGGCCGCCACGGTGAACGCACCCCGAGTCCGAGTCGCATCCAGGTGCTCGCTTCCAAGGGTCGAGTCACCATTGGTTGTGACAGAAACCACGTGAGTGTTACATATCTGTGACGTTCCCAAATCGGGCCACGACCACACGCGGACCGGTCATCGGATATCGCGGAGCACTGCTTTGGCGCCTGTCAGAGATTCACTCCGACGCTTGCGATCTGGTTGGCGTCAACACGACGATCGGCAGCGAGCGCCGCCGGCTTAGCGGTCGTCATCTTATACTCAGCGTTGACCTCCACCAGAGCGACGGTGAGGCTGGTTCGAATGGAAAAGACGCACTCCAAGTCTCTCCGGACGTGCCGTTCCCCTCGTATGACGCGCGCCGAGGAAGAGGAGCCGCCGATATCAGCATCAGGCGCCTTCTAAAGTTTCTTCCGATCGAGATAGCGTTTCGCGCAAACGTGCTGGGCCCCAAAAGTTCAGGTCCCGACCTCCCTGATCGAGCCTATCGGAATCCAGCCTGATATTACACCACGCGGTGGGGCTCGTTTCTGGGCAATATGCGCCACAAGTCGAAGTCAAAAAAATCTCCGACACTCGCCCAGATTCGAGCCCAGAGTGTCTGCGAGTCACCAACGGAGGACGAGTCCTCCCTACCGTCGATCCCATAGCTACATAAGGAAGGGCGGGTTGGAGAGAGTTGGTATATGCTATACCAGAGGCGCGGCGCCACGTAGACTAATGCAGCCCAAGTCAGCGAGCAGCAGTCACGCCGATCGTGTTTCGAGGCGACAGTGTGACCGTGACTCATTCAACCGCGCAACATCTAAACGGCATCGCTACAAGCCAATTTCCACCCCCAACAATCAGAGTGCTTCCTTCCTGCGTTGCCAACGCCACTCTCTGTGCTTTGCTTGCACATGAAAGTCACCGCTTGGCCGGATCGTCTTGGCCGTAAGCTGATTCCGATCCCGAGCGACGTTAGGACGACAGCGCGGAGTATCCACCTGAGTTTCGGCATCGGAGTGTGGCTGAAATCGATCGAACTTGCTCGTCCGCATCTCTGCAAACCAGCGCTTGCCGAACACAGCGACATGGGACGCCTGCTATGTTCAAGTCCCTCGTCTCCGTCTCCTGCCGCGTTAGCTGCACGGGCTGTCGATTTGCCCCCGCCACCTGGTCACCGTAGCGGAAGCAAACTCTGGCGGCACGACACCCCCAGTGGGCAGAGACATCCGCGCCGCGACAACGGGCTCTGGGTGGTACCCCTCTTTTTTCCTGAACCTCCGTCTGCACGGTTCACCCTCGGGGCATATGGGCTGTCTATCCTCCACCGTTATCCCGGCTGTTCCTCCTTTGCGCGAGTCCTGGAGCCCTCGCCACTAGCTGCGGGTAGCCATTGCGAAGGATCACGGTCGCCCGCATGGACCGACAAGGATCCGGGGGCCCGCCACACCGACGACAGAGCTCTCTCCCGGCCAGTCTCCAACGCCTAATAATCCCAGGACCTTCCCAACCACGCAGGAGCACGACACTTGAGGAGACGGTGGGGCAGTCGGCATCGGCGTCACGAGATAGTCAGGCGGGGCCGTCGAAGAACAACTTCGCCTCCAACGCGCACCAGATAGCATCAGCCCCGGTAGGTCAACGGCTCCCCTCGCTCATCCTCACGCAGGCAGTCTTCGACGACAGTGAAGAGAGTGTTGAAGGCGTGGAGATCGGGAGAGCGAGCCCATCTCCGCCGCCGAGGAGTGTCAACCAAGATGGAGATGCCGTTGCGCGACCTGTCCTTTCCCTTCCCTCCCGTCTACCCGTCTGGGGCATCATCCGATCCGACCCTGTGTATTATGCGTCAACGTTCGGATATCCGACCTACACTGTCCCCCCTCCTGGACCGCCTCTTCCGCCAATATCGTGGCCTCCGCCAGAACCGCCAAGAGCGCCGTCGCGCCGCGAGAGCCCAAATAGGAGGGATCCACCGCCATTTTATCCAGTCCCGCAGCGTGGTCCGCGCCATCCTTCCCCACCGCCGCCGCCGCCCGTCGCGGGACCGTCGCGATTGCAGACACGTTCCCCAGTAAGTCCTACAACGCACAGCGCGAGATCATTGCAGCCAGACACAGCGCACTCATCGCCGGAGGCTCCCTACCCAACCGTGAGTCAGCCGATAGACATTCCGTGGCGCAGATCAGGAGAAGGCACGTACGGTGAGTCCCCTCGTTACGGATCGCACATCCGGGTGGCACGAATGAGGACGAATTAAGCAGATTTGGGCAGCTTGTCCTGGGCACCCCCATCAGGGTTTCCTCCCGATGAGCGGGAGATCCGCCTCCTTCCTTCTGCACGGCGGCGGTCACGACGTCCACGCACACCCCAAGTTCCAATCCAGAGGCGGGCGTCCGACAGCCGGCACGGGAGTCCGCCGCCCACATTCCCCGATGGTTACAGTGTCGGTGTTGGGTCGACCGCCTACCATGTCACGACGTTAGCACCATTACGATCGACCACGGTCCTGTCTCGTGCGGGCGAGCGTGTGCCTCTACCAGGACCCAGGCCTGACTTTTCGGCGGGCCGTCATTCAGCTGCCACGTCCCACGGCACCGGTGCTTCGCGTCCTAATCCTAAGGGAAAATCAAAGGCTGCAAGACGTACAGAGGCCGAGGGTTCGGCGAGCGCCCTGGGAAAGCGGAGGCGACGGCGGAGGGGGGAGAAGGAGAAAGAGGGCGGGAGCTCGGAGACCTCAGAGTACGCATACGCGCCGAAGTCGAAGAAGACGTTGATTGCCTGTCATTTTTGCCGCGGTGAGTACCACCCCTCGCGCCGCCGTCCCATCCTCGGTCGTTCCAGGCTCGCGCACGAGGAGGGAGCTGACACGTCTTCTCGCCCGCTCCGGGACGGTAGCCCGGAAATTGCGCTGCGACGGACAGAAGCCAGCATGCGCGAATTGCGTGCGGCGCGGCAACGCGTGCACGTACGAGCCGGAGCCACGGCGGCGGGGGCCTGCCAAGAAGAAGCTGAACGAGGGCAAGGACGAGGACAAGGACGGGGACGAGCCCATGGCCGTAGCCAAAGACAAGGACAAGGCCAAGGCCAAACGACCGAGCAGGCGCAGTCGGGCGAGTGGGAGCGGCGCACGAGCGCGACGGGCTCGATACGGGAGCGCACGCCCGGCTGACGGTGCGGAAGAAATGTCTGCGTCTGCGAGTACCTCTAGCGGTCTGGGCCAGACAGTCGAGTCTTCGTCTTCGTTCCCATATACACGATCAGCCTTCGAACCTCGTTTGTCCGGGCCCATGCCCTCCTACCCCGGGCTGTCTTACCGTCCGCCGTCGCCCTCGTCGTCATTCAGCGCCGCGCCTGTCTCGTTCACTTTCCTCAGCGTTCGCCCCGGTCCGAGTCGAAATGCCGCCTCTGCGAGTGCCCCGGAGAGCGGCCAGTCGTCCACCGCGTCAGCGCTGGAAAGCACCCAGTCTTCGATGTCAAACGCGTCCGCGCCCGAGAGCACCCAGTCGTCGGCGTCGGCGTCGTCTGTACCGGACTCGGAGGACGGGACGTACGAGGACATGGACTACTTCGACTACGACGAGTTCTATGGGTACTCGAGTCCGCGCGGACGGCCGTCGCAGTAGGAGGCGGACACGAGGTGAGTGGATGGGCGGATGGATGCCGAGAAGAGGGCGTGGGACGGACGCTGACGTCTTCTGCAGCTTCTCGCTCTCGACCAGGTCAGGGTCCATTCATTTCCCATGCGCTTCGCCGTAACCGGGTAACTTTGACAGCTGCACTCCTGATTCTCATGCCCTTCCACGCTCTTGTCGCGCGCCGGCGGCCACGACCCACATCCCCTACACCATCTACCCTAATCTTTGCTACATCCTATCCTTACTGCCACAACACCGCCGTCTAGCTATATCCTAACTGCCCTTAAGCCGTAGTCTACTCCTGGTATAGCGTTCTAGTGTAGATCCACAGAAGTTAATCCGCCTAATACCATTAATATTGCATTCCTGGGTTCTCGGGCGCTGGATGTGGACCCGATTGCCTCATCTCGGGATCGGGGTAAAGGCATAGGCAGCTGGCGCTGCTCCGTCCGATGGGAAAGCACTGCTGGGGGCTCCCTTTCCTCCGACGATTCGGCGCCTCGTGCCCATTTCGACGTCGCCTCTCGCGCGTGAGGAGTAGCTCAGGACCTTCCGGTCCGCACTCAGAGTTTAGAGGTGGACCGATATAACCACACCGAGACTTTCCCCTCTTCTCGAATTCAATCTCTCTCGGAGTGCTGGGAATGGTTAGTGATCGCGCCATGAGGATGATGTATGTCCGTCTGGAGCGGTTGCGACACACAGCCAGCGCGATTACTTCGCGGCCCTGGCACTCCTAGCCTAAGATGAGGAACATTCGTACTGCGCGCGTTTCGAATCGAGTCCGGTCGAGGCTTGTCGACACTGTGCCGCAGAGTATGCAGAGAAGCCTTCATGCCCGCTCCCTCGTTGCAGGCTCTCTAGACAGGTCGATTCATTTCTCGCGATCGAAGCCTACAAAATCTGTGTACAAGTGCGTCATCCCACGATTCTTGTTGTTTTACTAGAGCAGACTTGTTTGGACGACGTAAAATCCCCTCCCGCGCGCCCTCGGGTAGCTGTGGCGGGCGGCTATTACCTTTTATGGGTACAGCCCGCCAGGTGGGGGGATCCACAGGCGATCCGCGCCTCCGTAGTGAACAGGGTTGACGGGAAACAGACTGATCTCGTAGTGCATGATCGCGTGCCTTGTGCCCACAAGGTTGGTCCATAGACCGAGTGCCCGAGCATGGTGGGTATTGAGGCCGGAGTCGGAGAGAAAGTGCACGGTACATGTGTTGTTCGAGGCCTTCTCATCGGAGGAGCGGTGGAGGATGGAAGACGCTGGAGCCGGGGAGGTGGGGCGTTTTTGTCAGAGGGAGAGGAAGGGGACATGGGGAGTCATGGCAGTGAAACCGAGTTGAGGTCGGAAGGCGGGACCGGTTGATAGGGCGGAAGGGGGCTCCGACGGGGATTGGCCAGAAGAAGGGCACTGGATTCGGTTCGGATCGCTGAGCCTGAGCGGGCGGCTACGTCGGCGCCGGAACCTCGCTGATGGTTGTATGCGTTCGAGAACGTCCCCATCCCCGCACATCCGCACCGTATCCCCTCCGTCATCCCTTTCTCTCTCCTCTCATGGACACCATCGACCCCCGCCATCGTCGCGCTGAGGTCGGCCATGAACAGGATCCCTACGGCCGCACCCACCCAGCCCACAAGCACCAACGCTCTCGCTGTCCCACTCGCCCGTCCCGCGCAGACAGGATGCCAGCCGAAGACATCTCCGGCTACACGCTCATGGTCGCTGGCCGTCGCACAGGCAAGACCTCCTTCCTCCGCCTCCTCCTAGATACCAGCAACGTATCCACCTTCGTGACCAACGACCAGCTCGCGTCCGTGGCCAAGTTCGTTCAGGGCTGCAGTGGTCACACTGCGCATGTCCGGTCCGTGTCGATCGACATTGACCTGGCGCCCGACGAGGTGGATGAAGAACTCCCCCTCACTCTGACACTGATCGACACGCCTTCTCTGGACTATGAGGACGATTCCTCGTCCCAACGCGCCCTTCAGGAGATCCTCCGACACGTCGAGTCGCGGTTGGGAGACAGTTTGGACGACGTGAGTGCTCCGTCCCTGTATTAGGCACTCATATGGTCTCACCTCCGCGTCGCGCAACAGGAGCACAAAGCCATCGCTGGCGACCATCTTGTACATCTGTACGTCCTCATGTTCATTTCTGTCTCGCATATCACTGCTCTCTCGACCCGCGAGTGCATGCCCCTCTTCTATGATGCTCCTTTGCTATTGGGGGGCCTCGGGTCACGTTAAGCGATCCTCACGCGTCACGGAGTTGGGGCCGTACGTGCCGGAGTTGCCTGTCTTCGCTCTCACCCTCGGCTTCCACCCTTGAATTCATGCCGTCATCTCGAGCGGCCCTTGTGCTGCTTTGAGGCGGGTGAGTGGGGCCACCGGGATGCGTCCAGTGCGCGTCGTCCGAGATCTTCGGTGCCAGTCGTGTCCCCGTCCCAGCGCCCAGCGCCGTTCGCCGCAGTGTCAGACCCTGTCGCATTTTGCCTGTTCGGGGCCCGACGCACCCGATGGTTGCTACATGCACCTTCTAGTTCTTGCGCTCTCCGTCCTACGGCCGAGTTCCGTGAGCTTCCAGCTTCCCTTGCTGATGAGGGATAGCCGGGACCCCTTCCCGCCGCTACGGACCAAGTGCGGAGCGATCCGTCGGTATCGCATTCGTTCCTCGCTTCCCAGGCGCTCGCGAAGTTGGGCTATTGGAGCTGGAGCGTGGACATTGCTGCGTGCTCTATGTCCTGCGCGGCACCGTGCTCATCCCAGTGCACTCCACTGAGAAGCTGAGGCTGCGAGGTCATGTGGACATTGCCGATGGATCTCGGCGATTCCGCATTGCTTCAGGAATCTGGGGCGATGACGCTCTAATCGGCAGGCCCTGCAGTTCGGCGAACCGCTGCGTGTACCGAACACATTGTGATTTCTTGACTTTCTTTATCGGGATGGGTCGCTGGATACCTCGCGGGAAGGTGAACTGGGCATAGCCGCGGGATGACGCGAGCTATGGCCGACCACTAGAGTCCTTTGCGTATCTTGGCTTCGGTTGTGACGGGTTATGCAGAATTGTTAGCTGACATATTTGTGTCTATAGATGCGTTTATTTCCTGGACCCCGATCGCATTGTACCACCTTCAGTACCAGCACCACCCGTCCCTCTTGTACCTCGTGCTCGTACCAACAGTCTTTCTACTCACGAGTCCGAACCTGTCATCCTCGAACCACCTGTCAGCAACAACCCCATGCTCTATCGACCCATCCTCCCGGCCTCCGACATCGCCGCCATTCGCCGGTTATCGGCACGCGTCAATGTCCTGCCTGTCATCGCTCGCGCAGACACTCTGACGGCTGACCGCCTCAATGCTGTGAAGATGGCCGTCCGCAGGGACCTCGCCGAGGCAGGTATCGGCTTCGGCATCTTCGACCTCGACATTCCTCTGTACGCACAGCTGGAGTCCAAGGTCGCGAAGAACAAGTCCGAGAACGGTTACATGAAGCACTACCTCGATGGCAACGGCAACTCGCCGCCCTCGACACCGATCACGCCGACGCTCTTGCGGCTACCGTTCTCTCTGATTTCACCCGACATTTACTCGCATAGCGACGGGGTTGCTCGTCCCCAGCTGTCCCGCCACGAGCTTATGCACCAATACGACCCTTCGAAACACGTTACCGTCAAAAACCAGTCATCACCGAAGACCGGGCTCGGTAGGTTTGTGAGGAATTATCGTTGGGGTTCGCTCGACGTCATGGACGCGAGTCATTGCGAATTCCTTCACCTACGTGGCGCCGTCTTCCATCACATGGAGGTAAATCGCCATTCGCCGTCTCAATACTTCATTATCATGTATGCAAGTTACTGATTCGTCCCAACGTTACCCTCAGACGTTGCAAAAGTACACGCGGGAGTACTTATTTGAGAAGTTCAGGGCGGAGGTCCAACCTCAGGCACCTCCGCCCCCCGCTCGTCCGACCCAGCAGCCTGCGCGGGTCGATAACCGCCTCCCGCCCATGCGTGGTTCCCGCCCTATCCTCGCTATCGAGACTACGCCCTCCCATGCGAATGGGAATGGGCATGTTTCGATGCCACGCTCAGGTATTGTGAATGGCCATGGGGAACAACTCCCCAGCCAGGGTCTGTCGGCTGCTGCGTTGGCGGAGCTCTCTCCGAAGATGAACACTTCGTCCAGTAAGTTCCATTGATCCTTTGTCTTGGCTCGCCGCCCATGTTCTTCTTTTCCCTAGGATCCCAGCGCCAGCGGGCCAAAAAGATAACGGTCGCATGCAACTTCTGCAGATGTAAGTTCCAGCCCCATTCTCGCATTCAATCGGAGCGCGCGTTCTCACCTTCTGCTCGGGCGCAGCACGGAAACTCAAGTGCGACGGGGGCAGACCGGCATGCGGCCAGTGCTTCAAACGTTCCAACCCGTGCGATTATACCGCGAGCAACAAACGCCGCAACTCTGGCAAGGCGCGGAAACAGTACGGAAGCGACAGCGAGGGTGACAGCATCGAGGAAGGCACGGCCGACCTGGATCACCACCCGTCCCACTCCCCCGAACTGTCATCGTCCGCTCCGCACTCCCGGAGAAGCTCCAACGTCAGCATGCTTCTGACGGACACGCTCCCGCCTCTGAGCGCCGCGGTCGAGCCACGCGAAGAAGCCCCCGCGGTCCTCCCTCCGATCAATTCTCATCCTCATTCTCAGGCCGCCAACGGTGCCTATGGACACGGTGTGTCCCCCGCGTCTCGCCGGCCGTCGCTCAACACCGAGCTGCCGCCGATCGCAACCTTGTCGGCGCCGCCCGGTCCGCAGGACGAGCCGCCCTCGCTCGTGGTGCTCAAGCAGGCAGAGAGCGCGGCGTCGCGACGGCGCACGTCCTCGGCGACCTCTGGCTCAGTCTCGGGCTCTGGGCGCGGTGGTCGCGGGGGCCACGGATCAAAGATCGTGGCGTGCAACTTCTGTCGAGGTGCGTCTTTTCCCATGCTGCTGCAGATCCTGTAGATTGCAGTGCAGCAGTCCTGGTTGGATTTGACTGATGGTCGCCCTCCGTTCTCCCTGCACAGCGCGGAAGACGAGGTGCGACGGAGCGCACCCCACGTGTAGCAGCTGCTCGCGGCGCTCGTTGCGGTGCAACTACGTCAACGACCCGGCGGCGAAGGCGCGCTCGAAGAGCGCGACAAGCGCGAGCGGGAGTGGGGGCGCATCGCCGCCCGATATCTCGACGTCTGCGTCTGCGTCGTCCCGCGCGTCCCCCGTCGCGCTGACGCCGGGCATCCCGGATACAGTCACGGTCTCGGTCGTCGGGACGCGGCCGCTCAGCTCGTACGACTCGGATATGATGCAGGCGCCGGCGAAGAAAATGCGGCTCGGACACGAACTGAGCGCGCCATCGATCGCGGTGCTTGCTACCGGGTCCTGAGCTGGGCTCGCGCTCCCTCACGAGGGCGCGTCGCGGCGTGTATCAACAGTGTGTATCGTCCGCCATCGCCATGTGTACAATCGGGGTCGCCGTGGTTGCCCAGACCTCACCTCGCCCCGCCCCCACCCATACTGTGTTTGTTGTTTGTTTTTTTCAGGCAAGGGACCGTTGTTCGGATATCGCAGAAACCCATGTTGGTAGAAAGCGCGCATACGCGCACGATCATATTCCCCCATTTTTTGATTCCCCTCCCATTACCCGGTACTCAATACTTACCCCGTGTCAGACCCATAGCATTTACCCTCCCTCTGCAGACCCCATATCCCCATATTCTCGTCTATTTTGATGGCTACCAATATCGCTCCACCTCTCCTTCTCTTCCCTTCCCTTTTGTCTCTCAGATCTCTGCTCCTCTCTGCCCCTCCTGTGCCCTTGCCCGTGCCCCATGTCTCTGTCTTGGGTCTTAGGATTGTGTCGACACGCTCGTTGTGCATCGGAACTTGTACTATAACTCCCTCCTCACGCCCTGTCTCTGCTGCTAGCTGCGCCTCCTCGCTCGCTGCTGTTTCCGGATACGCGTTCCAAGTGCCGCTGTTGCTCCGCCCCAGACTTTCGCCGGTACCAGTGCCTACATGTACGATCGCATACAAGACCCATCTGCCATAAAACGATCCGTTCGAGCATCTACTAGCCGACGTCGACTCACACCAATTTCAAGAGAGGTGAGGTGCGTTGATGCAGCTCGCACTACATGCCCCAAGGGTCGGAAAAAGTGAAACCTTACATCGTAGTTATCACGTTTCGCTACCTTAAGTAGGGGCAAAGTCGGACCCCACTTTAAAGTCGTGTTTTCGTCTGGTCGTGAAAAGCCCACATTAGCCAGTGAAAATCCCGATGGAAGTCAGCCGCGCATGTCGGGCGCAAGCACCACCCGGATTTCGAGCGCCTATCGCGGTCCATCGGAAGGAGCAAATAAAGACAAACAGAGCAGACTTGAACATTTTTTCGTTCCGCTCTCTCCTCCACCTCTTCTCCGAGTCTCTGGTCTTGTCTGGCTCTAGCACTGGTCCTTGTCCTGGCCTGTCCGGGTTGCCTATCCTGGGATCTTACTAGAGAGCTCTCTTCTGTCTAACTGGTATCTTCGCGCGGGTTTCCGGCTGGACATCAAGGCTTCTGAGGACTTTCTGGGGGTACGCGGCTCATGCTTCTTACAGACACCCTTCGAACGGTTGGCGTCTTAGGTATGCGCTTTCTGCTTTTTCCCCTGTTTTCCATCGTCTCTTGCTAGGCTCGCTGTGGGGCAGCCATTGGAGGTGAGCACAGATCATATTTCATCCGGCCAATGACTTACATAGCTGCCTCCTGCCCCCAGCTTTGGTTCGCTCGCTCATGTACCCCCCGTCTGCCGCCACCGCTATCATCTCGAGACGCGGGCCTGGATCAAATCTTACCCAGAGCCGCACTTACCAGAGGTAGGCTACTTATCACATCCGGATGACTGCATCGTTGTGCGAGACTGACGTCTCACGCATATTCCATAGCTGTACCTCCGGTATATTCAACAACACCTGGTCCCACACCCCTCCACCCCTATATATTGTACCCAAAGACAGGTAAGTTCTATTCTCATTCCGAATTGGGCCGTTACTGACCACCTGCGCCATTTAGCTCGGAGTTGCCCCCAAGATAGTGCTTGGCAGATGCTGCAACATTTCATCGCTCAGCAATTGCGGGATCATGAGCACAGGGGACGGGTTCGGGTCCACGGGGTATGGTGAGTGCATGCTGGTAGCCTTGGCGCAGAAGGGTGGCGGGCCGTGGTGAGGTTCGCTACAAGTGTATGTATTGTTGATAAGGTAGATATAGACGGCATATTTCAATCAGAATGTTTTTCACAATGATTGTATGCATTTGCGAGTCGCGACGCCAAGAGAAGCCCCAGAGAGATCTACCACGACCTGGACGCCCATAGCCGCCCATGAGGGAAAGTCGTAAAACGGAAAGTTTCTCCGTGAAAAATCCCGCTTTCCCTCCCGACCTAAGGTCGTGAAAATGTCCAGGCGCCAAATGCCCGTTCTTCGTAAATTTCCCTAGGTTTTCACCGCAAAATGTGGGGCTCTATAGATGGTAATTACGTCGCATTTTTCCCGACCTTCCAGGCGCACAGTGTCGAGTTTCCGGTCCTCTTCAACCGAATGCGTAGAGCGCGCGGGGGTACAGCTGTTTTCGAAATTGGTGTCCGCGCGCTACTCCGCTCGAAAAAAAATCAAAAAAATACTGAAATTCATGAGGTAGCAACAAAGCTCGAGATTGGCCCCCTAGACCGCTGTATACTGTACGTAGGACTTCTATCGGTGACCGCTGAACCTTACGATCAGGTTAGAGTGGATGGCGGGGGAAAATGCATGAGATTTGAGACCGGCAGGGCTCCTCGTCATCCAGCACGCGCTCCTGGTCTTGTGCATAGACATAGCTGCTGTTCAAGGCCGGATTGACCATATCTTGGCTACAGTATGTTCATGTACTAGGGCTGGATTTTTTAGGACCAAATTCGGGACCAACAGGCGGTTTGGTGGTGTAGAGCACGAGTACCTCCTTGACAACCTTCGGGCGTCTATTCAGCGGGGAGGACGGTGAGCTCAGTTACGATCCTCCTTTGACTTCCGGGGGTCACGGCGCTAGTAAAATGAGCGAAGGCACGGAGGAGATGTCGGAGGAGTGGAACTAAACCAAAATTCCGCATGAAACTAACCCGTCTGCGGTGTGGACGTGAATTCCGCATCCGATGACGAATCGCGTCTTCCTCGGGCAAAACTTGTCGTATACCGCTGATTCAAGTTCGAGCGTAGCGTAACATACGTTATGAATACGATAGATGTGATTTAGGAGCAGTATGGGACCCGAGGTCAGAGGTCGTGATTTTCTGCATTTTCTGATTTTTTCGCGCGAAAAGCGCGCGCGGACACCAATTTCGAAAACAGCTGTAAGGGAGGGCACGGTTGGGAGCAAGGTAGACCGTTCATGACCGAGTCAACGGTTTGTAACTTATGTTCCCAAGGGCCAGAGTACGGGCTCGAACAGTGGCCCAGCCTGCGAATTTGGCGACGGACATGACGTCGAATGCGTATGTTTCGTGCCGTGTCTCCGCTCCGGCGTGCCAGCAGCGGCGTCACAACGGAGCGTGGCAGCTGGTTGCACACCGCGTGGCGGTCGAGACTCCAGTCCACATGCCAGTGCAAGAACCTGTTCGTTGTGCTGTCTTCCAACGGGCATTGCGATGAGCGCTACTGGCATTGTCGTCGATATTTACAGTAGGAGACGGTGGATTGCTTCCGCTTGCCTGGTGGTTGGGGAGAGGCGTGGGAGAGCGGGACGACCCCGGACGGAAAAAAGCGAACCGCCGTGGAGCGCAGTTAGAGCCGAGGCTGGAAGTGGAATGAGCCAAATAGAGAGAATGAGATGAGGGGAAGCGCGGGATGTTGGAAACAAAGGCGACGTCGGCTGTCGCCCAGGGGCTCGTTGGCATTCGTCTTGGACGTCGCGGTCACAAACAACCTTTCGTTCCGAGCCGCCGTCTCCCCGCCGATTGCACATACTCCTTCCGCTGGTCGTCGCTGGTCGTATCCCCCTCTTCTCCTCCCAATCCGCTCCTTGTGCCTCCCAAATAGCCTCTTGAGGCGACCGATACCGATACCGACACCCTCGCGTCCCTCCCGCCCCCGACTCGTCTTCAAGCATGTTCAGCTTCCGTCGCAAGCCTAGCAAAAACTTGGAGGACCCCTCGGGCCCGCCCTTCATCCACTCCTCGCCCTCTCTCCCCGAGCTCTCCTCCCAGGGCATCCCATGGCCTAGCAATCTCGTCGATCTCTCCCAGCTCCCGCAGGACGCGTCGCCTCCGAGCCCTCCTCGGGGCGCTGCGAAGACGTCGTTCACGACAGCGGGTCCCGTTCCATTCCACAAGCCCTGGTCGTCTCCCGGAAAGGCAACAGAGGGCCCCGTTGGCCCGCCGATCGCGTCTTTGTACGCGTCCTCTCACCCTCCCTCCGCGTTCGCGCTCGAGCCCCGCAAAGTCACCCATGGATCCACTCGCCAACGCGCGAACCAGAAGCGCAACAGGAACCCAACCACCTTCAACCTCATGGTGCGTGCCACTCCCTCTCGTATCCGTATCTACGCTCTGAATCCCTCGCGCATCTCGGCGTGCTCACTCTCGTATCTCTTGGTAGGTTGCGGGTGCGCAAGGCACTGGCAAGACTTCCCTTCTTCGCTTGATACTGGAGACCGCGGATGTATCCCCCACCGCCACCGTCGACCAGAAGGCTGCGATGAACCGCTTTCTTCGTGGTTCGTCCAAGCGCACAGAGAGCATACAATCTGCATGTGTCGAGATTTGCGAGAGCAAGTACGACAGGCTTCTGCTCTCCGTCATCGACACGCCCGGCCTCGACTTCCAGGAGGGACACGAGCTCAAGTTGGAACGGCAGGTCTCAACGATCGTCAAGTACCTTGATTCGCAGTTCGCGGACACACTCAGCGAGGTGCGTAGCTACCGCTGTTCCCCACTCCATCGCGCCGCGTCGCGGCGTGCCATGTGAAAGACAGCCGCTGCCAGCATGGGTTCCTGGGAACTGACGTCCGCTGCAGGAATCAAAGGTTGTCCGCCAGAGCAAGGGCGACCAACACATTCACTTGTACGTGCCAGATACGCTTCTAGCGAGCTTCCTGATCGCCTGCTCACCCGCCTGACCCAGATGCATCTACATGATTGATCCCTCCTCGGTGATGACGGAGGCGGCCCGCCGTGGCCAGTCCTCCTTCCCCGCCAAGGTCCGCTCAGAGACCACCGTGTCCTACAAGCCACCGGACCTCTCCTCCATGTCTGAAGAGACGGACTCAGAGGACGAGGACGAGGAGTCCGGGAGCGGCCTCACGATGTCCCCCGTCGACGTCCGTGTCCTCCGTCGCATCGCCGCGCGTGCGAACGTCCTTCCCGTCGTCGCCCGCGCGGACTCGCTCACGGACGCGAAGCTCGCCGCCGTCCGCACGGCTATCCGTCGCGACCTCGCCGCCGCGGATATCGACTTCGGCGTATTCGGACCCGTGGCGGACGACCCGAAGAGTCCCGCAGAGGCGCACGGCAGCGTGAACGGCCACAAGCACGCGAACAGCATCAGCAATGCCAGCGAGGCCAGCGCCGAACCCGTCCCAAGCACCAACGGGCACGCCACTCCCGAGCCCTCCGAGGAGAGCAGCAAGAGCCAGGACAAGGGCCAGGAGCCGCAGCAGGCCCAAGGGGAGCGGCCGTCGCGCCCGGTGATCAAGCTGCGGCCGACGCGGGTCACGCGGCGCCCGTCGCGCTCTCGGTCTCGGCTCGAGATGTCTGAGATGGCGCTCGCGGAGGACCCGAACGCGCTCGAGCTCGTCAATGACACGGAGAGCGTCGCGAGCGTGCGCTTCTCGGCACACATTGTCGCCAAGACGGACCTCAGCGCGCACCTCCCCTTCGCGCTCATAACTCCCGAGCACGCGCGGCGCCGCACCAGCAAGGCCGTCGCGTCTCCGGTCAGTACAAGTGCTAATGGCCACGGTAGCGGGAATGAGGAGGCGGCGAGCCGGAGGGCGTCGACGGTGGTCGGGGCGCCGTCCGAGGACGGGCATGCGCAGTCGGCGGTGTCACCCGTGAGCCCGTCGACGCCTGCGTCGCTCCGCAACTACCCCTACCTGCAGGGCCCGCCTGCGGACCTGCGGGGCGTGTTCGTGCGGCGATTCCGGTGGGGGACGGTCGACGTGCTCAACCCGGAGCACTGCGACTTCCCAGCGATGCGCACAGCGGTCATGTCGACGCATATCAAGGTTCGTCCCCGTCTGTCTTCTTTGTTGTTGTTGGATTGGAGTAGCGTTGAGGAGATGGACGGATGCTGATTGAGGCTGTTTGTTTCAGCTGCTCAAGCTGCGGACGAAGGAGGTACTGTACGAGAAGTACAGGACGGAGAAGCTGCTTGCGAGGCGAGCGACGAAGAACATCAGCGAGGATGAGACGAAGAGGCTGCTCGAAGGTGCGTGCCGTCGCCATGCTATGAGCTGGTTGACTGCTGGAAACAATCCTTCTGACGGCCGCGTCGTCCTTTTCGCAGAATTGGGGCTGTGATCCGATTTGGTGCTTGACATCCCTTTACAGTGCTGGAGACTGCTCTGTATCTAGTGAGATAACGTTATTTTCGTTCACACCACCAGGTCGGTGGTGGTGACTGTCCCATTGTCATTCTTAGGTATAATGTGTATCGCTCACTCAAATCTCTCTCCGCCTTTCCCTGCGCTCATTCCTGCAGTCGCCTTCGTGTTACGGTCACCATTTATGCGCATATACCATTACCAATCGCTGGATCCGGATCAAGTTCATCTTCAGCCTGCACATGCTCACCCTTCCTGTCGTCCATCCCCCTTGCTTTCTATCTCGCGTTATGGTCCATTTCTTACGACCCGTTTGTGCTGTTTGGGGCGGTCTCTTCTGATTTGTCTGTTGTCGACGTCGTCTAATACTTAATACCTGCTTCATTGTGATACCGGTGTGCTCGTGAATATATGCGTTACAATCAGGTCTTCTTCGATGCCAGTGCATCTATCTCCTCCTGCGACAGCCCGTCCAATCGTACAAGAAGGTAGTCCACCTGTCCAACCGTCAGATGCAGTTCCGGCGAGCATATATACAGATATACGTCGGTTGAGGACGCACCTCGACCTCCTTCGTCAACGGAATGATGTAATGTTCGTACAGCTCTACGACGCCGTCTACGTCTATCTTGCGTGTCGCCGAGTCGTTGAGCGGCTCACCGTCTGGGGTGAAGTTGATGGCGTACAGCGACGCCTTGCTCCGGAGCCGTTGCAGGAGCTTCTTCTCGACCTCGGGCTTCGTGATGAGCGCCTCTAGCGCGGCGCGGTTGCGCGACTGGATGTGCGGGACGAACGCGGCCGGGTCGTCTCTGAACTTGCTCTCCGAGACGAACTTCCCTATGCGCCAGGACGTCCAGCATCCCCGCATGCAAGGTTTCAGTTCGCCTGTGCGGCGCAACGAGTGGAATGGAACGCGCGGCATACCGTAATGGACACGCTTCGAGATCGCCTGGAGGACTTCAAGGTCGACGAACGCCGCGCTGCCGTAGTTCCCGTCGTCCTCGTACTCGTCGTCCCCGGTGATGCCGTTCGCGCGCTTGAGAGCGGCGAGCGCGAGCGTCGCTGGGCGGGTGATGCGCGGCACGATTGCCTGTGTGTAGAATGAGAGTATGGACGCGTTTACGTTCACCTTGTTCGGGTAGAGTATTGGGGGGTGTGGGAAGGGCTTGAGGATCGGGAGCGGGAGTTCGCTCGGGTTCGTGAACGGATACTCGTCGGGGCTGTGTGCAGACACAGAAACAGATAGACACCGAGGGCACCCCACCCCATGGTCCGTGGTCAGTTCAGACGTTCTTTTTCCCTTCCCTCGCCAGAGCGCGGATGCAGAAGACGGGAAGTATGCATATGGGCATGGACGGACGCACCTGGTGTACCTCCTTGCCTTCGCTGCGCGCGCGAGGTCGACGATCCAGCGCACGCGCCGCCGCCCCAATCAGCACACGGCCGGATCTCATCTGGACCGTCGAGAGACGGGACTCACCGTGGAAGGACTCGGTCTCCTTCAGGAACCACTCGAGCCAGCTCCCGGTGAAGCCGATCTCCTTGAGCTCCTTGATCTCCCCCCGCCGGTACGCCTTCGGGTTGTGTGCGAACTGCGCGCGCTCGATGAGCGAGAAGATGATCGTGTCCTCGAGCCGCGTGAGGATGGCGCGGATGCGCTCGAGCGAGAGCGGGTCGCCGCCTAGGATGAAATTCTGCTCTGGGAGCGGCAC
>BACB01003207.1:0-30882 GCA_000338015.2 Ganoderma multipileum BCRC 37180
CGATTTGCAACAGGACTTCGTCATATTTGACTCATGCGAATCGTTTCGCCCCCTTCGAAGGCTCTGGCAGATCAATTCAATCCAAGAACGTGCCGTGGATACTTTACTTCCCCAACTAGCTTCTCCGAACTTAAACCAAGCGGAATCCACAGTGTCGCGCTGTTCCATCTCTGGCTGCCCGAGCAAATTCTCTCCATGTGGAGCAGACAGCCCCCCTGAGCGGACCAAATCCACGCCAGGCACTTTATCAGACCCGAAAGCTGAGTTCTGGATCTCAAGCTAGTGCCGTATATATAGCGCCGTGGAAGCAGGGATCGAATGACCAGACTGCAAGTTCTGCTTTCACCACTAGCTCAGCTTCGACCCCTGCCCACTTTTCAACGCCCCACCATCATGGCCCCCGCACCGACGTACAGCACCCAGCCCGACCAGGCTCCGCAGCTTCTGAACAAGGCGGGCCTAAAGGACGCGTCGCAGATAACCAACGGGGCCTACGATTGCAAGGAAGACTACAATGGCGACTATCGTTTCGCGCCGATCGAGGAGGCACAGGTCTCTCGGGCCATGATCAAGCGGTGCGTCCCCGTTCCCTTCCCATTCGCGACCCCCCTTCCCCTCCTCGCATCCTCACGCATGCCCTACTCGCAGGTACTTCAACACCCTGTACGAGCGCGCCGTCTCAGACGTCGTCATCATCGGTGCAGGCAGCGCCGGCCTCTCCTGCGCGTACCACCTCGCGACCGCCCGCCCCGACCTCAAAGTCACCCTCATCGAGGCGAACGTCGCCCCTGGCGGCGGCGCGTGGCTGGGGGGCCAGCTGATGACCCCGATGGTCGTGCGCAAGCCGGCGGACCGCTTCCTCACGGAGCTCGGCGTGCCCTTCGAGGACGAGGGCGCGTTCGTCGTCGTGCGCCACGCAGCGCTCTTCACCGCGACCGTCCTCGCGCGCGTGCTCGCGCTCCCCAACGTCGTCCTCCTCAACGCCACCGCCGTCGAGGACCTCATCGTCCGCCCCGACCCCGCGTCCCAGGCGCAGGGTGAAGAACGCCAGCGGGTGGCGGGCGTGGTGACGAACTGGACGCTGGTCGCGCTCAACCACGACACGCAGAGCTGCATGGACCCGAACGTGATCACCGCGCCGGTTGTGATCAGTGCGACGGGCCACGACGGGCCCATGGGCGCGTTCTCGGCGAAGCGGCTCGTGAGCATGGGCCTGCTCAAGGAGCTCGGGAACATGCGGGGGCTCGACATGAACCGCGCCGAGCCTGCGATTGTCAATGGGACGCGTGAGGTTGCTCCAGGCTTGATCATGACTGGTGCGTGTGCATTGTGATGAGTGTTTGTGTAGGGACTCTGATGAAGAGATGGGGTTGCTTGTGCAGGCATGGAGCTCAGCGAGCACGATGGCTCCAACCGGATGGGGCCCACGTTTGGCGCGATGATGGCAAGTGGAATCAAGGCCGCCCGCGAGGCAATTCGCATCTTCGAGACGTCGCGCATTGTCGACGGGAAGGTGGAGGTGGTTGCCTAATAGATTGACTAACCCGAAAGCTCGTGCAAAAAGGAGATTCTCCTCAGTGGAGGCGGTGAGGAGCGGCGTAGCGAGTGGGTATAAACGCGTCTACTTATGTCAGTAGGAGAGCGGATTTATCGGTCGTCGAAGTCAAGTGTACCATAAGCATATGAAATGTAGTCAAGATTACTCACCACGTTGATACACGAATTCAAGAATTGCATGTACACCACGCCAGCCCACGTGAGTTCGCCTGCAATATCAAGGTAGTATTGCAGAACACCAACGTACTCGTACAACACCGGATGAAAGGAGTGACGAAAAAGTAATTCGATCGACCTGGATGCGCATATTTGTATATACCTACAGTAAAGTGAACCCATGCACTGCCCGTTGCCGCGCTTAGAACCAGTAAACCAAGAAGAAAAATGGTCGGGGGACTTGAGAGGACGGCGGAGCATCATAAACCGGCTCAATGGCAGCCTGTGCTAGTGCTCGATATCGATATCTCGGTATCACGAGGGTAAAGACAATAGATGGGAGAATAGATGAGGGCATAAACAAGGATATATATATATACCATACTTATGTCAACGTCCAGCCGGAGGTTATGAGATCGGGCAGGGTATTCGCGTGTCGTGATCGAGAGGAATCGTCGTAAGAGGCAGACGGGAGGCACGTTGTGGGTGCCCATCGGCCATTTGGGTACTTTGTAGACCAGGATATCGGGAGCATTGTGCGTCTCTTCTACGCGCGACTTGGGTTGATGGCTATGGAGAACGGATGCTGGCTATGCGCGGACGGCTCGCGGAGCAGTAGGAGTGGCGCCCTTGGGCTTCGCCTGATTTCCACCCAGCGCAGCCCCGGCCATTTTTGCGGCCCGCAACAACGCGCTCTTGTTAGGCCTTGGGGCAATGGTCGGTGCCTGCAGGCTACTGGGACGGGGCCGTGGCTTCGCAGGCGCCTCTGCCTTGGGTGCGCCGTTGGTGGTACCATTGGCCTTGGACGCGCCGTTAGGCTTTGAGGCCACGCCATTGGTCTTGGGGGGAGCACCGTTGGTCTTTGGGACCGAGCTAGTCGATTTGGGGGCAGGCCGAAGGGATGGACGAGGGCCTGTACCCGTGGATGAGTTGGAGGTGGTGCGAGAGAGGGCAGGACGCGAGGCGGCGGCAGCAGACGGGGGACGAGATATCACGGGCCGGGCCGAGGACGTGCCGTTGAACGACTGTCGCGACGAAGAGCGTGAAGGGACAGATTGGCTCGACGGCTGGCGGACTTAGGCGCCGCAAGTCGGATTAGCGAAGGAGGCGTCACACAGAGGCGGGGGATGACGTACACATGAAGGAAGAAGGCGGCGCGGCGTCCTTGGACGCCCTCAATGCCGCACTCTTGTTCAGCCTGGGCGCGACGGTCGGTGGGCGCGTGCTCGCGACAGCGATCGTCTCTCTCCTCTTGTGTCCTGGCACACCGTCGAACGTGGTCTTCACGTCTGCAACACTGGCGATGCTGGGCCTCCTCTTGTCCTCCGGCTTGATCCCGAGCCTGAGCGACGCCGCCCGGGTCATCCGCGGGGCAATAGTGGGGGCGGCGGTGGACGCCACGGTGATCGTCTCCGAACGCTTGTGCCCTGGGACGTTTGCGAACGTCTGCGCGAGACGCTCCTTGGTCGGCGGGGCACGCCTTTTCTCTTGGATGGGAATCCCCGCACGGAGTGCGGCGGCCTTCGACATGCGAGGGACAATGTCCGGGGCAGCGTGGGTAGCAGGAAGGGCACGCGCCTTGAAACCCGGTTTCCTAGCATCGTTGGCCGACCCGCCCGCATGCGAGGACGTGGTGTACTCGGACTCCCCGCCGCCTCCGTTCCTGAGTTGCTCCAGCACCGAAGATGAGACCGACCGCATAGAACCTGGCAGAATGTCATGTTCGTGTCCGACATCAGGAAGATCGGTGGTGGGGAATGGCGGCGAGGAGGCAAAGATGGCCTGGATCTGTATCTCGGCGGATTGTGCGTCGGGGGAGCCCATGACGCCGTTCTGGGCTGCGGAGAGACCGTAGAGCGCGCGGATAGAGTTAGGGGTATCGTTGCGGGCGACCTCGGGGTCGGGGTCGCCCATGAGAGAATGCCAAACTTCGACGGCGCGGCGACGCTCAAGGACGTACACCCAGACAGGACCTCTAGTATCGCGATTATATCGCGTGGAGAGAGGTGGGGAAAAGTCGGACGATTCAGGAAAGGAGCGAAGGCTGGCACGGGGACGGGGTACTCACTCGGCGAACGACTCGAAATCGGGCCCAAAGAGCTCGAAGAGCGTGTCGGGGTCCGTCTCGACGTCGAACTCCATCTGTCGCTCTTTCACAATCTACAGCGCGTCAGCCTCTGGGACGTGCAAGGAATTAGGGGCGCGAGGCTCACCTCAAAACCGGCATCTGAGATACGCAACTCGATCTCGAACCTATGCTGGAGCGCATGGTGTTTGATAATGGCGACCGTGCGCGTTGTGGGGGTGATGGGGCTTGGAATGATCTCTCCGGGAGCTTGGTTGGGAGATGAAGGGACAGACATAGTATTTGACCGAATAGCGTGATTTGCGGAAGCAGTGGAAAGACGAGGGCAGCGGAGATAAAAGAACCAAAAGAAAATAGACAAGCAAGGTGGCCAGAAACACTCGAGAAAGAAAGAAGGATGAACTGAAAGGGCCCCGGACGAGATGCAGAGGATATCTACCGTTCAAGTTGGACGAGGTTTGGGTTGAAAGGCTTGAGACGACTGAGCGTTCCTGGCCCAAACATCTCCCGCAGTCCACGGCCCCGAGGCCCGATCCGTTGTGTGCCTGACAGGCGCTTCCCTCGACGCCTGCAACGAAATAGGCCAGGTTTCCTTTAGCTCGCATTCCTGGTGATGCTCGATGTGCATGGCGTAGTGCCACAGCACGACAGTTAGACCTCATGTGCTTACCACAAATCATCTTCGCATGGCTGGCCACTGGAACTCATCTTCAGCCACAATGTGACAGACTTGTGACTCTGTGACCCACCATGTTGACACGTCATGTCACCGTCACGCCTTGTATCCTGGAGACGCGGGCGCTCCCGTGTCCCTGCGCTTACTCTGCGCATGGAGGGCGTAAATACGGCATTGAGGCCTCTCTTCTATCACAGCGTTTGCACCTCCTCTACTATTGAGACGGTTTCTTTCTTGAACATCCCGTCTGATCGTCTAGGCTGAATAGTAGTAGCCTATTACCGGTCCACATTTTCAACACCTCGCAAACACCGGAATGCTTGTCGGTCGTGCACGGTCCGTGGTTCGATGCCAATTCAATCTGCGTTCAATTCTCACATATCCCTTCATCTCCCGCTGAATGCAGACAGTAGCGCACCTGGATGTTCTACCACAGGAACAACGCAAGTACGGTTGCTTGCCAGATGTGCACCCTTCAATATTGTCAGTCAATTAAAAAGCTCCGTTATATTGCATTCCTCACGATTAATGGCCTCCCTAGTAAACGGCACGAGGTCAATCAGCTTTTTGAAATCACTTCTCGCACCACAGCCTCTAGTCAAACACCCGGGTCTCCCTCGCATTGTTTGCGGAATAGGCCGATGGATCACCAGATGGCCGACACACCGGTCGTCGTCCCATCGCACGTTCCTTTACCTTCGGGGATTAGTTGGCTTGCAGTGATGGATGGTTTGCTTCCGGGGAAGGCAGTACTGTCATAACGTGCGGCCCTGTTTGCTATCTCCGTTGTGATAGACGTAGCGTCGCCGCGTCAGGCTAAGGCTGCGCTGCACACGTCCTTGCGGCCGTCATGAGTCCTTTGTGTGTGAGAAGGTGAGGTTGGAGGCATGACTGCCATGACATCTCTCACTTCGGTCCATTCCAGGAGAGGTGTTTTGTTCCCGGAACGCACGCAGGTTCCTACCGGTTCGAGGTCGAATTATTTATTAGGTGGCGCTGAATCTTTGACCATCCTTTCTCCGGGTACCTATGAATGTACTCGTGCTCGCGCCAATATGCACCAACTCGGCAGCGCCCTCGACGGACTCGCTACATGTGTGTGCAGCTAGTAGTGTCCACTGGTACTCGGGATCGCCTTGGGCACGGCCTAAGGACCTTGCTACGAGAGCCTACATTGTTCTACATTGTTTATATTGTTCCGAAATGGCTTCCATGTCCTGCATATGTTCTGGCGCGGTGTGAACTGTGGCTGGACATTTGGGAGCGCCGAATGGATCGTATTTGCTATTCTTCACTCCACGCATGATCTCGTCAAGTTGTATCAGCTTGCATGGCGCCTTGCTCCCGCACCAGCGTCGCGTCTCATTCACTGACCGCATGTCCACCCGGCGTGGACATCATGCATCACGGTCAAGGAGCGACGAACAACAAGCGTTTCGTAGCCGGGAGGCGGAGGAAATCAACCGGATCCCCATCCTCGGGCAGGCGTTCCTTCTGAGTCACTCATCGTGAACACCTCTCCTCCTGGGTCCAACCTCTTATGGTCACGATGGTCCAAACCGATGTCTGCTCCTGTCTCATTAACGACGTTGATTCGACGATTCCTTTTATGAAACGCGCTACTTGACACTACTTAAGCCGGAAGACCCTTCGTATCGCTTCCGTCGACCCTCATCCCGCCCTGCTTTGAAACGCTGTGGCCGCGGGTCACTCCCACTCCTCGAAACTCGGACCTCGTCCATAGTACTGAAGCCTCCGCCTTGTGTGTACGCCGAACCCGAACCCGCAAGACCCCCGACCGCGCTTCGCCGAACTCCTTCGGAACGCCTAGATTTCAGCGAAGCAACGAACGGTCTCCCGCTATCAACACTCTGAAACTCGTGAGGGAGCACGCGGCCCTTGCTGTCTTGAGCTTCCTCGCCTCGTTTCGGCTTAGAACGCTTCGCCCGAGGAAGCATTGTCCAACACTTTTGTTTGTGGTTTGGTAAGCGCGAGTTCAAACTTCTACCTTCGCACCAGCAACCTATATTGACGATTGACTTGATATATCATGAACGCCCGTTCTTCCATGCTATTAGAGTGACGTGCCCTTTCGCACCTCAACAACTGGCAACTGGTTTCCTTGCGGACAAGGTTCTGAACGTTCACCATGATTTGGCCATCCGCGACGCCAGGCTTCCTCCAGAACCTCTCCCTCCCCCTCCCCATGGATGTGCTCCCAACTCGTCCATCAAGGCTGCCATGCATCGATCTTGCACACCGAGATGCACTCGCTGTATCCGTCGGAGTCGGCATGGTAAGTCTCACCAACCTGTCTTGGTAAACCTACCAGTCTCAGGCGTGTTCTCACCGGTCTCGTCCTCGCCCACAGATCGTCTACCTCATCTTCAAGCGGTTTGAGCCTGTGCTAGTCCACCAGCACTTCTGGCTACTCGTCGTACCCCCCTCGCTCGTCGCAGCTTTCGTGCTCTCTCTGCACCACGCACCCGCGCGCGCAACGGCCCTCGCGTTCGGCGTGCACTGCGCCACGATCCTCGGCGCGACACTTCTTTACCGCGCGGGGCCGTGGCACCCGCTCGCGCAGTACCCGGGACCCTTCGCGTTCCGGCTCTCCAAGCTCGCGCTCGCGTGGGTGACGAGCGACGGGAGGCAGTTCGAGCACCTCAAGCGGCTGCACGACACTTACGGCGACATCGTGCGCATCGGTGAGTGTGCCTCTGCCCCACGAATCCCCTTTCCCCCATTCCATCCGGGGTCTCTACGCTCCATTTCCTCTGCGCATCGCAAGAAGTAGGACCGCGTGGAGGTAGTGGCGGCGTGTGAGCGGACGGCAAATAGAATGTGAGGGCTGACGTGAATCCGCTTGTTCCGACAGGCCCGAACGAAGTCTCGATAAGAGACCCGTCTGCCACCGTCCCAGTCCTGGGGCCGAACGGGCTCCCCAAAGGTCCTCGTGCGTACCAAGTTTCATTTTCGCGTCCACTCCCCCCTTTTCCGCCTCTGAGGGCTTGGGGTGCGGACGCGTGACTCACAGCTTAGTACTTACTCACGGGCCTTCTCACCTTCTCGCGCTCCTGCCATTTTCCTGGGGTGGCCGGACGTCGACGGCATCGGCGCGTGTAGATTGGGCGGGGCGGAACATGACGGACAGCGCGCAGCAGCTCGTGAGCCTCGTCGACGTGCGCGAGCACGCGCGCCGGCGGCGACCGTGGAACCGCGCGTTCAGCGGGCCCGCGCTCAAGGAGTATGAGGAGGTTATCGCGCGCCGCGCCGAGCAGCTCGTCGAGCTCCTCGCCACGCACGCGGATACGGAGGAGCGCAAGGGCAAGGGAAAAAGCAGGCCGGCGAACGCGGGCAAGTACGTGGGGTCGTTCACGTACGTCTCCGCATTTTTCGTGTCTTCTCTCCGCCGCGGGCGGGCGAAGCTGATGAGGGGCGAATTGACGGGTGAATGCGCGGTGTTCTGACCCGGGCGTAGGTATGACTTGATGAGTGACATCGCGTTCGGAGGAGGGTCGGAGCAGATGCGCGATGGGGACCAGGACAGCGTGTGGGCGTTGATGGAGCAAGGTCTCGCGTGAGTCCTTTCGTCACAATAGAAGTTAGGAATGATTAGTCCCTGATGATTTCGAGTGCAGCGCGTCGCAGGTCATGGGCCACTGTCCTTGGTTGGGTATCTACTTAGGCTACGTCCCGTTCGCGGCGCGCTTGATGAAGAAGCTTCTCGACTACGGGGAGGAGCGTGCAACAGAAAGGATTAAGAACGGCTCGCTTGTGCGGGACTTGTTTTATTATTTGGTAAGAAGCATATCTCCTCGATATGCTAGTCTGACTTGGATTCGGGTACCGTAGAACAACGAAGATGGAATGGAAAAGGCGCCTCCCCCGCTTGCTACCGTGGCAATCGATGGGGCACTCGCAATAGTGGCTGGAGCCGACACAAGCTCCTGTGTGCTTGCTCATACCATCTACTGCGTTCTCAGCAACCCGGATGTGTACAAGCGTCTTCAGGCGGAGATTGACGTATATTTTCCTCCCGGAGAGAACGCTATGGATACCTCAAAGCACCCCGACATGCCATGGCTGAACGCGGTGATGTGAGTAAGGCATATTTCGCCGGAAAGACCTGAGTTAATAGAGCCTACCTAGTAATGAGACCATGCGCATGTACCCGCCTTTGCCCAGCGGTAGCCAGCGCGCGACCACAAGGGAGACCGGTGGACGTATGATTGGCCCCTAGTACGCGCAGTCCCCCCTCCTTTTAGCTTGAAAACAAGAGCTGACAGAGGACAACAGCTACATGCCACCCGGAACGACTATTAATCTGCCCTTCTATGTCCTGAATCACGACCCTCGAAACTTCTCACCCAAGACGGACACCTATTGGCCCGATCGTTGGTTAATTGCCGCCGGACTGCAGAAATTCGAGGGCGCATCTGGAGAGGAGTTTGTGCACGACGCGGCAGCATTTATTCCGTTCTCCTATGGACCGGCCAACTGTGTGGGCAAGGGGCTGGCCATGCAAGAGCTTCGGATGGTCCTCTGCCTGCTCATGCAGAAACTAGACCTGCGCCTCGCGGACGATTGGGATCCGAAAGGCTACGACAAGCAAATTCTGGAGTGGTTGGTCATGATCAAGCCGTATTTGCCCGTGGTCGTTGAACGCCGGCCTGGCCCGACAGATTGAGAGCACTGAGGCCACTGTGTAGGAAGTCGAGAGTATACTTATCGCTTTTTATGGGCAAACGTAACGACAGAATGTATGTACAGTACTTGCATAGCAACTACCAGACAGCCTCCTAAACGTCGAGCATGTTGTGGACGCGACTAGGAATTTGGGGTGGACACTGGTCTGTCGGAAGAACTTTCCGAGCCGCACGGAGGCGTCGGACGGCATGCCGCATGAGGAGACGCGTCCCGTGACCCAAGGAGTGGGGAGGTCTGGAAGCCTCCCAGTCCGAGGCACAGTCCTCCAGTCGAAGAACGTCCAGCTTCGAATGCACACCGACCACCACCATCGCATTTTCCTCGGCTACTATATCTTGCTGCACTGTCTCTCGTTTCTTCCCCCATAGCCGCTATGCTTGCCCGCAGCCACGCCCGCAGACTCCCCACCCTTGTCATCCGCTCTCTCTCAACCGAGACGACGGCTTCCTCCGGTCCACATCCCCCACCCCCACCCCCGCCTTCGGCAGGGAAACACCTGACTGCGAAGCCTACTTCCCGCTCTCGCTTGAATCCCGCACCTCGTCCTGCCGTCTCACATAGAAGCCAGGTGCTTGCACACCTCCCGCCTACGTTTGGACGGAACCAGATCCTACCTGTTGCGGACTCTACACGCGCGCTGCTTGAAGCCATCGTTGCGCGTTTCGAAGCACCCATACGGTATGCGTTTGCGTACGGGTCAGGGGTGTTCGAGCAGGATGGGTACACATCGAGCAACCCGACCAGCAAGGACGGGCCCATGCTCGACTTCATGTTCGCGGTGACACATCCTGACCACTGGCACTCGATCAACATGAACCAATTCCCTGGCCACTATCCGTTAGGCGTGAGGACATTAGGGTCGTCATTTGTTGCGAGGGCGGAGGATATACCTCCGGGGGTCTGGTTCAACTCCATGGTGAACATGAACGGAGTGGTGCGTGTTTCGTCCCATCCTGACCCAACTACCTTCTTCGAGGAGTTTGCATTCTATTGCTTGCAACTAACGTTCTTTTCCGACCGCGTAGACTATCAAGTACGGAGTGACCACGGTCGATAATCTCTGCTCGGACCTCCTGAACTGGAAGTCCCTATATCTCTCGGGGCGGATGCACAAACCCATCCGAATCATCAAGGACGATGCCCGCGTCCGCCTCACTCAGCAGGTCAATCTTACCTCCGCAGTCCGCACCGCCCTCCTCACGCTCCCCGCCGAGTTCTCCGAACGCGAGCTCTTCGAGCGCATCGCCGGCTTCTCGTACAGCGGCGACGTGCGCATGGTCCTCCCCGCCGAGAACCGCGGCAAGGTCGGCAACATCGTCCGCAAGCAGTCCCCGCAGTTCAAGGAGCTCTATCACCGCCTCGTCGTCGCGCTCCCGGGCGTGCACTGGCCCGCGCACGCGATGACCATCCAGCAGGACACGAGCCCGCACGCGCGCGCGGCGCACCTCCGGAAGTTGCCGTCCAATCTGTTGGCGCACGTTACGGATCACTATGCGGGGCAGCCGTCGATCCCCGCCCGGGAAGCGGACGAGACCGTCTACTGGTCGAAGCTCGCTGGGGACGCGAACCTTTCGTCAGTGATCGAGCGAGGTGGGTTGATAGCCTCGTGTATGTACTGCAGGAATTTAGGCTGACAGTACCCTTCACAGAACTCACGAAGATCGTGCGCGGGCCGTCCACGGTCCAAACTCTCAAGGGTCTCGTCAGCGCGGGGCCCGTGAAGAGCGTCCGATACGCCGCCGAGAAGGTCAACAAATGGTGGAAGGGCTCCTCCAAATCGAGCTCAAGTTCGAGTCCGGATGCTGGCTCTGGTTCCGGCTCGAAGCCTTAGTGGTTTGACCTGATTTTTGATTGGAGCTCGTGCAGGACGCAGCGGACATTTCTCTCGTATCTCTCCTCTTTGATGGAGCGTTACCCCAGGCATGTCGGATAACACCTATTCCTCCTATATTGTATTACGGTAACATACTATAGACGACTACCAACAAGGCTCCGTTGCGGCCTTGAGCATTGTACCAATAATACCTGCACTTGCATTATTGAAAATACACACCACTTGAACACTCCTTCACACTCCAACTATTCAAGCCATTGCCTGTTTGAAACTTAATCCAATATATTCCAATGCTGGCATACAACCGGTGTGGCTCCTGCGCCCTACATCTTCGCCGGACGAATCGCCTGAGCGGCGGGCCACTTGTCGAAGTGACCGGCCATAACGTAGCTGAACATATACTCCGAGCCATTACCCTTCGGAGCAACGTTAGCGCCTGAAAGATTTACAGCAGAATATCCGTGGCCACACTCACGATGAAGTTGGAAGGGAAGCCTAGCTCGAAAGGCACAGCGCTCTCGATCTTCTTGATGTGGTCCGGGGTGAGCACGACGTCAAGCGCCTCGATGTTCGCGTGCAGGTGCTCTACTTTGCGTCCCCCGACGATGGGGAAGACGTAGGGGACCTTTTGCATCACGTAGGCGATAGCGACTGGGGACAGCACAAAATATACGGCGTCAGGGATACATGACGAGAAGGTTAGATGGGTGAATTCGGACGCACCGGCCTGGATGTTGGACGCTCCGACCTCGGCAGCGACCTCCTCGAGGACCTTGGACATCTTCTTATGCTTCTCCTCCCGCTCCCAGTTCGGACTCATCAGCGTCCGACCTGGCCGCCGTCAAACCTCGTCAGCCTCCCTGCCGCGGTCACTCCGATGGCAAACGCGCGACACGCACCCTTCTCGCCAGTCTCACGCCGCTTCTCCTCCTCGGCGTCGGTGCGGATCTTGCCCGCGGCGAGGACGTTCCATGGGCAGAGCGCCATGCCCTCGGCCCTGCACATGGGGATGACGTCGCGCTCGAGGTCGCGGTCCACAACGTTCCACGCGCCCTGGTAGATCACGAAGGGCGTCTTGCCCGTCTGCCGGGCGTACATGTTCGCCTTGGACACGATCCATGCAGGCGCATCAGAGATTCCCTGTGGCGGTAAGACCCATTAAGAGAAGAATCGCATGCAACTTGAACTGAGAGTGGCACGTACCAGGTATAAAACCTTGCCGGATACGACAAGGTTGTGGAGGCCGTTCATGACCTCTTCGACGCCGCAAGTCCAATCCCACTAGCGGAGTCAAATGTGAACGACCTCGAGATCCCTAAAAATAGCAGGCGGGCGTACCCAGTGAACGTAGAGGATGTCGATGTAGTTTGTCCGCAGCTTCGCCAGCGACTTTTCGACCGAGACGTGCATGCTCTTCAGGTTGTTCCCGACGTAGTGCGTCTTTTGCTTGACCTTCTCGTCGGTGAACTTGTAGAGCGTAGTGTACTAATCAACAGTTCAGAGTCATGATATCGATATTTCAGCAAAAGTGCAAGACGGAGACAAATCAACCAACCTTGGTAGCAATAACGATCTGGTCGCGGATTCCGCGTTCCTCCATCCACTCTCCGATGAACGCCTCAGACGACTCCTCCTGGTAGTTGTTCGCGGTGTCGATGAAGTTACCTCCGGCCTCGAAATACGCGTCGAGTAGCTTGAAGCTCGACTCCTTGTTCATCGCGCCCAGCATCGAGCCCCATTTGTCCCCGATGCTCATGCCCCCGAGGACGATGGGCGAGACGTGGATGCCCGCGAGCGGCGCAAGCTGGCGATGGCGGGCGAGCTTGGTGGCCGGCGGAGGTGCTTTGGGGAACTGTGACATGGCTGTTAAGCGGGGGTTTGAAGAGACGAGAGACGAGAGTTTGGTGGTACTGAGGATCGACAGGGCTGAGCAGGGCGATCCTTATATCACAGTCGTTCAATAATAGCTGAGTAACCTGAGGTTACGCACGGCCCGTCGCGTTTTCTAGGTGAGTAGGTGGAATATAGCACCGGGACGTAAGAGAGAGAACGTGGCGGGCCATTCTGAACCGTGCAGCGTCCTTAGTCACCCGATGAGCCACCATATGCATCTTCGTCCGATCGGTTGGGCGCCGCTTGTCACATAGAGTTTAGCATGAGCTGAATTGTGCAGTGTCGATCTAGCGTTTCCGATCTTCTACATTGCGTGTAGGGAACAGCGGTATACTTTGATCTTGGGTGTCAACATAGACGTCAAATAAATGGATGGACATAGAACCTGGACCGTTGATTATTGCGGGTGGCTTGATCAGCTTCGACGCGGATGAAGGTTGTGCGAGGCTCGTGATTGACATTTATAACGGGACATCGGTCGAATAGAAATTGCGGCTAGATCTTGGTTGTAGCTTGTAAAGACGAGGACTCTGCCTTGACTCTGCCGAAAGCTTTCGTGTCCTATACGACACTGCCACAAGTTCTATGTTCCGTAACCGGCTTTTGCCATATCCGATCGGAGACTCACTTCATTCGCACCATCCCATCCGGGTGCACCTAGTACTTTCACAGCTGCATTATATGCCCTCTCCCACTGGGACTATCATTTCGATAACCAGCAAGTGGCCAGCAAAAGAATCTGGCACATTATGTGGCGACTTCGCAAGTACGTGGACTAGCAGCCTGACGGTAGTTACGGCGTGGCATTCGTCCACCGAATTTGTGCGGCAATAGCGATGTGACGCCCAGGCTGCTATCACCGCGGGGGTTACGCGTATCGAGTTTCTTATTGACCATTTCTAAGCCTCGTCCACGCCGACTCGGTCTTGTGTGCCCGATGAGGACGCTATGGTTTCTTTGAACCATGTTCGTCTAAGTTAGACTGCTCGCGGACCCTTGACGGTGCTAAATATGTACGATAACCGTCCGTCAATTGCATACAACGGCGTTAAATCTAGTGCGTTCCACGGACCTGGCAAGTGAACTTTGCCACGCAAGTTTCGGCCACAGTGCTTGGTCGTCCCATCCGTCGGTTCGCTAGCGTCCAGGGGAGGGCGAAGGCCAAACTTCCGACTACCTCCGATTGTTAACGCCACGCCACACGAACAACATTGATCCTTCCCATTCGCAGGGTATGCACGGTGTGATACTGATGATTGAAACAATTTGAAACCACTTGACATATAATAACATTGAATGCAGAGTGCAAACCGACGACGACAAAAGGACGTACCATTAACAACATTGCGTTCACTATTCCAATGCCTATACAGACTGATCCAGAGTCCCGCGAAACACGATTCTTGTATTATGGAAAACCCCCCTCCAGGCCCGGCGGCCCTCCCCACACCTCCTTCCACGCCTGGCTGCTCTTCGCGCACACCTCCCCAACGACACGAAACAGGCCCACAAGTCCCGACACGCCCAATATATCGAGTGGTGTCTCAGGAGGGCTCGATATGCACACCGCTAGGCCCGCCCGCAGCGAGCGCAAAGCGGCCTTCGACGGGTCAGCGAAGGACGCAAGGAGGAGCCTTGGAAGACCGTGCTCTTCCTCCTCGTTCGTTGCGAGCGCATCTGGGTCTCCGACTGTCCCGGGATCGCTCTCCTCGTCGCCGTCCTGGTCCGATACAAGATCGGAAGGTTTGCCCCTGGATAGAAGCTGCGCGGTCGTGTGCCCCGGGAACAGCAACGACTCGGCGTCTCCCGGGTCCGAGTGCGTGAGGAGATGAAGCGCGGGGCTGTCCATGTCGACAGCCAGCAACGAGGAGAAGAATGCCAGGAGCGGGATATGAATGCGCGGATGGGGCGAGGCGCGGCGGGCGGACGGCGGCGCGAGGGACGACGACACGCTGCTATTCGTCCGGATGCGGGAGTGCGAGCGAGAGCGGCGCTGGGGCCGAAGGACCCAGTAGTGTTTCGCGGCAGTGTTCGGGGACTGAGGCGCGGAGAGCTTGCGGGAGCGGTGGGGTGTGCGGAGGGGACTCACGAAAGAGACATCAATGTTCCCGGCGCCGACGCGCTGTACCTGCTCCTCGAGCACCCACGACTCGGCCTCTGTCGCCGACGAGCCTGGGGCGTGGTCTGGGTCGGTGCTGAGCTCCCACAGCTCAACATCGATCTCCACTTCGTTGTAGGAAACTTGAGACGTGCGTTGTCGCGTGGCTGCCCTCCTACCGTCGGAGATGGAGGCTGCAGCGCCTGTGGCGTTGGACGAAGTCCGGCGGCGCGAGCGGGAAGAAAACGAATCTGACGGCTCAAAATCGGTGGGCACGGAGAAGAGGCTTGACCCTGGACTTATGGGGCTCGGAGGAGTTGAAGGTGGGTTGGGGAAGATGTAAATGGAGTGGTCGGGGGATAAGTTGTTCAAGGTTCTCGTCGAGTTGACCTGGATGTCATCCTCTTCATGCTCTGTGGCCGCCGAAGGCGTCCTGGACACTGATGATGGCCGTTGGCGAACATAGTATGCGGCCATAACGGGTCAATAGAGGGTGGAAAGGAGGGAGCAGAGAGTTGTGGCCGCCTCGTGTAAGAGATTGGGTTTGCTTTTAGCTTCGGAGAGGGACGGGAGCGTAGGCGTGCGGTCAAACGCGATAACAGGACGAAATCCAGAGCAATCGAGGCGGGATTCAACTGGGTGCTTAAGAGCTGTCTCGACGAAGGTCGGAATCTTACCTATCGCAATGTCGACGTTTTGAATGATGCTCGCGCGATCCTTCTCCAAGCCGGAAGACCATGTATAGGGGCTCCGAGCTGCCCCGCCGCCGATTGTGAGCCTCGTCGAAGACGCCTCCGAGGACCTGGGGAACCCGAAAAATCAAGCGGACTCAGACTCAGAATTGAGGTTGTTGACGGTGCAAGGAGAGGGTAGACGACGACGGACGTTGCCAGCGCCGCCCAGCGGTGGTCGAGAGCCACCTCGAGTGGTCGTCTCCAGCGCCTCTCTGTGTCCTTCGAGCTTATCTACCACCTCCGTCCCCCGCCGTCCTCCGCGCCCTTGGCTGAACCATCAGAATGCTCATCTAGGCTATGTTTTCCCACTACCGTCACTGAAGAGGACTGGACTTGTGGTCTTGCTGAGAATCCTGACATACAGCCAACTTGCTGTTTACCGCTGTCTCTGCGTGTCGACGGGTTCAGTTCAAACTTCAAACCGGCCTCAAGAAAGGCAGTCAACCATCGGCGGAGGAGCGAGTGAGGAATAATACGTTCCCATGTATACACGACGTACACGATGGATGAGCTATGGACATGTCGTTTCAAGTGAGACGCACGTTTCGGTTTCTACTCGGCATCATGCTCACAAGCACTGTCCAGCTCCATGCGTACCTGCATAGGCTTGTTCGCTAGCTCCCAGGGAGCCAGCTATATTCGCTATATCAATGTAGCTCGTACCAGGCATCCAACCCCGTTAACACCGCGCGCGCTGCGAGAAGATGGAAATCACCCCTGCATTCGTGCTCTGGTTCGGTCCAGGCGCCGCTCAAGCACTCGGTGACATCTCCAATAACCTGCCGTTGTCCTACGTGTCGCAACGGCTATTTCTTGTTCACTGACCCATCGTGTCCGCGTCTACTAAGGATTGTCTGACTGTAGGCTGCCAGTCGGTGATGCGGTCATACCTTCGCCTGAAACAGAACAGAGACGGTTCGTGCACACGGCCCAAAGGCTTTCCGTGCGTCACTGACGTCGAGCGTCGCGTTCGACGCGCGCTTTTGTCGAAGTCAACCCGTCCCAGGCACGGTCGCTATGTAGGTAGGATAACTTAACCCAGAGTGCGCCCTAACTGCGCTTCGCTATCCCCTCCTTCCCAAATCCTTCCACGGTTTCGCCTCGCTCGTCACAGGAGCTTCACCTTCATTTACCCCCTTCACGGCTGCGCTTGCGTTCGTCGGACCCCTCGTCGAGTTCACCTCCGTGGCTTGGGCCTTCCGTCTACCTGTACCCCGCTGCAGGCAGATGCGGGTCTTCCTTGTCTTCTGACAGCTCGCACGTCTGCTTTTCACGGACCCGACGTGTTTGATACGTTCTCTGCTCACAGAAATGGGCTACATTCCCCGTAGTAGCGAAGGTGAGTTGTGTGGTTTTTGTTCAAGAACTTCTGATGTTCAATTCGTCTTGAAGTCGTCGGCATTCGAGACGAAGCGTCGGTCTCTCTCACCGCTCTCGATATCTGGCTGTTTTTCAACATCGCTGGAGACCAAATCCTCCTTCCTCTCCTTGTTCTCACCTTCCTTTGCTCTCGCGCTGTGACTCGATATCCGATGGTCATCAATGTGTGTATAACTTGGATCGTCGCCGGTATTGTCTCTTCTCTCTTGTGCGCATCACCGATTCTACCTATGGCCGGAGGTCATTTCCGCTAATTTCCTGAAGGTTCTACAAAGGACAACACGTTGGTCCGGAGCCAGAAAAGGGCATATGCATCGCGCAAATGGTTCTTGTCTCTTCCGTTCCGCCCATGTAAGTGAATAGTGGGATGTATGCTGTTCTTGTACTGACGCATTCCCTCTCAGGACTTCTATCGCGGCACTTATTACACTTGGTCTACGTTTCGGCAAGCCAAACTGCATGCTGGTGCAAGGCTGCCCATGAGCCGTTCAGACACTATATGCGTGCGTTTTCTTCATGCAAGATGTTATTCAGCGTTTTCTGAGGTGGCAAGGCAGCTGCTCGTAGCGCCATATGTTGTATATGCCTGCTTTGTCGCCGTCGGTCTATACGTAAGTATCTAGAGTTGGTGCTGCACGTAATGGGGTATTTTATGCTTACCTTCTATTACAGCTCGGCCTGCAAAACCCGGAGAGAGTGACTCGTGCGCGCCGTCTCTTATATTGCTCCATCGATAATACTACCTAGTACGTTTCATTCCCACCTCTGGTTGAGAAAATTCATTCATCATGCTCAAATGCGACAGTAACAACGTGATCGATCTCTTCACTGCAGGCGTTTGCCTTGTGACTGCTGCTCTTCAAGGTGCGCATAGTCCAGTATAGCCTCTTCAAATCCTTTTGGCTAATGAGGTGCGGTGCCAGCGCATCTTCTTGTCGTGCTATCGCACAGGTGGATAGCCCTGCGTCGTGCGGGTCCCGACCTCAGTATCAGCCTTCAATTGACTATCCGTGTTGGCGTGTTCGTGGCTTATATTGTTGCCGTGTCCAGGTAAGGTCGTTCATAGAAGCCGAGAGAAGCTGGATCCGCTGACCGAAACGACGTAGTATGATGCTGTACACTTTCTCCCGTACTGGAAATACTGCTGGCGTTTTTCTAGACATCTTCAGTACTTCTGGTGAGTGCTACGCACTCCTCCGCGTTACGAGCAACTCACGCCCAGTAGCCGGGACGATGCTCTTCCTCGCTTTCGCTACACAACCCGTATGTACTTCCATTCCAGAGAACCACGTGGGCCGCATCTGACCCCTTTCAGGATGTACTTCGTGCATGGACACGCATTCTTCTCTTCCCTTTCACTTCCTGCCGTCCCTCCAAAGCAGGTCATCATCCCTCCTGCGCCCCGACGCCAACCCCATCCTTTGACGACAGTCTCCTCAAACGCACTGACAGCGAAGCGAGCGAGAAGGCACGGCTCGCGGCCCTGCATGACTACTTTGCCGCACGCGTGAACAACGCGGGCAGCCGCGTCGAAGTGATCAAGCGACCCGAGGACGCGTTTGTTCTCGGAAGGCGGGCGTGGAGTCCCAATGGCGATTTCGGCGCACATTGGCGGTGATTCTCGTTCCTTTCCAAAATGTGCTGGCTGTGATTCTGGGTTCTGGGCTTTTGTGTATCCGCATTGCTCGCTCAAGAGCAATGTCTGACTATTTATCGATCTCGCCGTTATTCGGATCCATTTTATAGTACGTAGTTGTAGCATTATCGAAGAATCTTATCACTACTTGTGGCTTTACTTCCATTGCCCGAGGACACATTCAACCCAACCTCGGACGTCCGTCGTAGCCCTCTCAAGATTTGCTTCCGCCAGTTGCCTCACCTCTGGGAAACGAAGCCCAAGAGGCAAGGATTCTTAATATACTGTATTCGTGAGGCTAACTTCGGGGTCGCAGACAGCACTGATGAACGACGTCGACTCCGATGTTGACCTTTCCGGCACCTCGTGTTTAAGGACGTTTTCCACTCTCTTCTCTCCATGTATATCGCTATCCTTTGACATCGTTAAAATATAAAGGCCTTGAGCGCTGCTTCAAGGTACCTTTGATAAAAAAATACATATGCAGACCCGGTGCAAGCAATACATACATCCGATTGTATTATACACTGTCTATAGGTTAGGGAGGATAGAAAGCGATAGAAAGGAGTGTGGGGGGAGGAAATTAACACATAATCCGGACACGTCCATTGTGCTTAGCGATTACGAGTCCCAAATGGCTCCAAACGCAGGAATGCCCCTGCTCGTCATACCGTATACGACCTTTTGGGTCAGTTTCTGGTTCGAGATGATGCACACCGCCTCTGCGTCGAACTCCTTGACCAGTCGGTAGGTCAGCTTTACCATGTCGGGCTTGCCGTGCTTGCGCGTGTCTGAAAGGATGCGTCAGCTTCACTACGCATTCGAGGACATACTTCGCGTACCGTAGACCACGGCGCCAGGGGACGCGGCAAGGATCTGGTCGACCAGCTTGTCGCCGAATGTCTCGCGGACGTTGGGAGACGTCCAAAGGAGCCGAATAGGCACGCGCTGCTCGAGGATGCAAGGCGCGCACGGGCCGATGCCGCTTCCAGTCGCCACGAACACCACACGGCGGAAGAGCGGCGCGATTCTGAGCACACCGTAGCAGGGAACGCCACGGACCCAGAGCTTTTTGGGGGGCTGCTCGATCATCTTGCTCGTCCAATCCCCAGCGCGCGATACGACGAGCGAATAGCCTGTTTTGCCTGGCTCAGAAATGGTGGCGAAGCCATGCCATTCCATGAGGGGGCTATCGGAAATGCGAGTGAAGTGGCCGGGCCGTGGCGTGACTGCGCATGTGGGGAGGTGTGAGAAGATGTACAGGAATTGCAGGGACAAGAACTGACCATAGTCGAAGTACAGCCTGACTGCGTGCTTGGAAAGCACTTCTGCACGCACAGGGACCTTCCTCAGCCTCAACCACGGGAGTATAATTGAACCGGTCATGACTGTGACCAGCCAGAACGGGGGTGCATGCACGAGCGCGTGGCCCAAAGTTTCGCCAGGAGAGCGGTAGTCGTTCGTCAAGAGTACAACCTGAAATAGACCATTGATAGTTGAGCCATCGCGCCTATGCTTTACACATACGAGACGCACCTGACACCAAACTAGGGCAGTAGTAGACCATCCCAGGAAACGGTGCGCGCGCTCGAAGGCATCGTGATGGGTGGTGCGGACCTTAGGGTATGCAAAGAGCACAATACCGACCACGAGCATCAGGATGAAATAGGTTATTGCAACTGTGGCAATCGAGGTCTGTAGTGCGGATGAATATTCGTCCATGCGCCGGTAGATGAGATAAGTGCTCACCCGCTCCTTATTGAGCAGCTCCCTTGTAGCTTGGACGGTGAAGAGGATGAGCCAGACCAGCCCGCTGATAGCACATCCTGAGTGGACTTTGAACGAGCAATGGAAGTTTCAGCTTCATGTTCTGTTCGAACAGAGAAAGGCACACTTACGGCCTCCGATGTGGTACACCCTGCCAGCCACTCGGCGTATCGCCAGCGGCCACCTGACCAGGCGCTGTCAGACGGGAACCAATAAGTAGAAGAAGAAAAAGCCTCACGTGTTCGGAACCGAGCATGCAACAGTGAAGAATGCGTTAATCACATAATCCTGACGCATGAGAATTGCGCAGAAAAGGTTCGCGACGACGATGAGACCGAGCTGCTGAGCGTTCGCACCGCCTTTGACAAGCGTCGCGATAAATACCGCCATGTTAGTGACGAACACGACGCCAAAGAGCCTGCGGTACAGTGAGAAGATCTGGTGGCGGATGTTGCGGAAGTAGTGACCATTGGTCTTCTCGGGAAGCTCATCATCCAGGTAGCCGTCCCAGAAGTTACCTTCTTCGTGGGCTAACGACACCTCGCTCTTCTCTTGGGTGGCCGAGATTGAGGATGTCGAAGTAACTTCCGACTTCGCCTGGAGGGTGAGGACGGCGCCGGCGTCGTCCTTGATGTCCATCCTATAGACGGAGACAGGGTGGGGTAAAGACGACAGAACGTCCGCGAGGAGCTTGCCATCGTATGGAGATGGGCTGTAGAACGCATGCTTCGCGGGCACCAGAGCAGCTTGCTCCTTCTCCGCCTGGTCCCTGCCGATCTTGTCGAGGGCCATCTGGCGAAGGACACGTTTGTCGATTTTACCATTACTGGTGTAAGGGAAGTCGCTCATGGTGATATACCGCGTCGGAACCGCATAGTAGGGCTGAATGAGCAAAGCAGCAGCGCTCACGGACTCAGTCTTGACGGTCTCTGGGGTCACGAAACCCCACAACTCGCTTTCAATCTGACACGCGTAGGGTCAGGCGGATTTCATAACTTAACCGCAAGTTACATACCAGCAGAGCAGTTGCGTTCTTGACTGAAGTGCAGGTCTGTGAGGATACTACATTAGGCACATGTTTCAGGGAGCAAGCGGAACAGGACTTCGTACCTGCATGGCCGCAGAGACGCCATCCAGCTCCACACGGAAGCCCTGCGCATGCGGAGAAGTAATGAGCATCGTGCTTCTGATAACTTGTATCCTGAGGTACCTTGACCTTCACCTGGTCATCGACGCGGCCCAGGTGCTCGAGTTCTCCGTTATCGCGCCATCTTCCAAGATCGCCAGTGTTGAACATGTAGCTCCTGTGCCATGGACGGCGGTTTGAGTTGGCTGCGCAGCTTTCGAACGATGGGCACGGAGTTACTCACCCGTCATTCTTGAACGGGTCTAGCTTGTACCGCTCGGATGTCTTCTCGGGGAGGTTTAGATAACCTTTGCTCACACACGCGCCGCCACCCCACATGACACCGGGCTCGCCAATAGGCACCGGGTTCATATCCTCGTCTAAGACGTAGACATTTGTGTTCGGCACGGGCCCGCCAATGGTCAGGAAAGTGCCCGCCGTGTGCAGGTGAACGGTGTTAACGATGGTGACCTGCGGAAGGAGCAATCAACCCGTGCTCAAACGAAAGCAGCCGTGAGAGAGACGCACCTCCGTGGGACCACAACAATTATAATAGTGCGCAGCTTTGCCCCACTTCTCCGCAAGTGCTACATTTCAGTGACAGTTAGTAGAATTAGAGCGACATCTGGATGCGGACATACGTAATGGACATGGTTCCCCAGCTGTTGCGACAACCTTGATGTTGGGGTAGTCGACGGGGTCATGAGGAGCTGGACAGACGCAAATCAGGATCCGTACCACACAAGCTGCGTCACGAAGGCGTACCCATCATGCTCGGCGTTGCTGAGAATATCCAGTCCATCAGGTGAAGAACACACAATAAGCACCGAAGATCACTCACCAATGACGATGTCGACAGTCTTCATGACTGCGCGCCATTCCTTTGACGACTTGCCCCGGACGCACAGAGTGCACCCATTGCTGAGGCTGCCGAGGATTTCCTGGCGTTAAAGGCGTGTTAGAGAGATATTTGTCATCATTAACGTCGAACCTTACCCATGCGGCCATGTCAAACGCAACGTTTAACAGTTGCGACACTCTGCGCCCCGGGCGCATCTCAACGTTACCCGGGGACAGGCATACGACTGGGGACAAGGTCAATTACTGCCGCGTTTCTCAAATGAAAGAAGACAGACGATTTGTGACGTTGCCGTGCATGACCTCGACACCCTTCGGTTTCCCTGTCGTTCCTGTGCATAACCGGTAAGTCAAGCCCTGTCCATCGGTCTCGGCTGACAGGTGACACACCAGAAGTGTAGATGATGTAGATGCTATCCGTCGGAGCGCTGAGATCCTTAGGCTTCGTAGCATCCTGTGGTAACTCCGAGATATCCTCCAAACAGAACGCGGGGATACCAGAGACGCGGTGCACGTAATCCTTCAGGGTCAACACCAGCTTGGCCTGCGAATCCTCCAGGACATAGTCCAATGTCGACTGAGTAACGATGGAGCCATCCAGTGGCGCGTAGGCACCACCAGCCTTCAAGACAGCGACGATGCCGATGACCATAAGGACAGAACGTTGGACCAAAAGGCAGACACGGACGCCGGGGCGAACACCCATGCCACGAAGATGGTTGGCGAGAATGTTTGCCTGGCGATCCAGCTCCCCATACGTGATAGAGTCGCCAAGATGCTCGACTGCGACCGCGTCCGGTTGGGCGCCTGCATGGTGCTGGAAGGCATGGTGAACGCAGCCAAAGGGGGCGCGCTCGCGAGCCCCGTAGCTGAACCGGTCGAACAGTCGCTGGTCCTCGGGCGTCAGGGCACGGAGAGTGGCGGCGGCCATGTCGACGAAGCAGGCAGCGGTCCCTGGAGAAGGGTGCAGTGCGGGGGCGGGTTTGAGGGGAAGTTAAGACACCAGAGGGTCCACGTTTATACCCCGAAGTGAAGGCGCGCAGCGGTGGAGTTGCCTTCCCTTTGCACGGACTCGGGCGACATCACCGGGTGACTGAAACCCACTGCCAGTTACCAAGTCGAACCTTACGAGGCCCAAAACCGATATTCAGCCATTGTGTCATAGAAGGGTAGCCGGATCTCCGTTGCTTACCTTTCCAGAAATTGGCAAGCATGTGTCACAAAATCGGGCCAGATCCACGGATGTCGGAAGGTGATAGTTCAACCGGGAGGAAGCACAGTAGAGTTGTCTGAAGGACCCCGACAATCCGCCAAAAGACTGGGTTCCTTTTCGAGAAGACGTCTTAAATTTGTCTTCGAGATCAGGCGCCTTGAAACTAACCCTCACGCTTCTCAGGGGAATTTGTCCGGCCTGGAGGACGACGCGTGCTGGTGCGCGAGGCAGCCAGGGTTCGAGAGGCTTGGTCTTGCCTCAATTTTGTCGGAAGGTTGAGTTTATGGCCTTACGGTCGTCCTTGGCGAACAGACACCCGTCAGCGATGTTGCATATGAGGAAAGAGAAGAGTAGGTTGCTTACAGACGAGCATCCCTTCAATATTACGCACGCGAATCTTGGGCCTTGCTCCGGCCGGGGAACTCCAACCGTTGCGGTCAGGTAACCAGTGTCCAACGGACTCGGCGTGGATCCATTTGGCCAAAGTCATCTGAAAATCGGCCCGAGACCTCAGACATACATGCCGCACCTGTGCTGCACCGTCCGGGGTCCTTTGCTTGAGCAGTCGAATTACCCTGAAAGATCGTATCGGGGCTCTGCACGATGCTTGCCAACAGGAAGCCTGTGAAAGCAACCGAGACATGTGGCGTACGGAGTACAGCATTGACCAAGGCGCAGCGCCTCAGCATTTGCGCGTTGGACGGCATATACTCGAGGGACCAAGTTCAGCGGGGGCGAGACCACGCGTGAAAGCCGCTTTCGACAGATCGGGGACATGTCCAAGACATACCATAGGGAGGTGCCTGGTTCCCAAGAGGCCCGTCTATTTTCTACAAGCCATTCATCAGAGAAGTCAGTGCGAGCGTCAGCAGCCTTCGTCTTGGTTACTCGAGGCCGAAGTTTTCCCACAAAACACGCAATGAACGCATGCATACCTTGGTATGGTCAGTCCCTCTCACCACTCCATTCGCCTCCAAGCTCGGGCTTGGCGTGAGACGTGGCCAGATCGTGGGTCGCGGCGGTGTATTCGCAAGAGGACGAAGACTTGGAAGAGAATGAGCACACCACCTGAACACGTCGGTTCACCAGCTACTCCGACCCCCCTGACAATTGCGATCCCATGCCCGTACTCAACCCAACTGATGTCGATTCTGACCCTCCAATCTGCTTTCGATTCCAGCGTGGGACTTCATGAGCGAGAGTTCAGACAGAAAGACGACATTGGCGGAGACAAATGAACGCGTGTTTCATCTGACAATTTCCGCATTTCTAGTCGTTCCGGCGACATGAGGCGTGTCATGGTTCACTGCAAAACGACAATGAGCGGTACGTGGATCCGTCAGTATGTTGATGAGGGGTGAAACTGACGTGAATAAAGGCATGACTTACGCAATCCAAATAGAAAGCAAATCCACTCCAAACTCGAGGGTTACACTGCACGCAGTTATTGGGGCATCGATCGTGTACAGCGATCAGCTATGGGATAACAGCAGACGGTGTCGACAACGAGTTTCGGTCGTGGTCGACAGCAGGCGGCGCGGTGGCGAGGCTGCTGTCACGGTGACGCCCGAACAGACGCCAGCACTGCAATAATAACCGGGTAAGTACTAGCGCGTACTTACTTTAGTTAACCGGGGTCCTCCAGCCCTCACAACGCAAATCCTCGTCCAACAGCCACGGGCAAGACGAAGGGGGAGAGAACAGCATAGTTGCGTGCAGGGAGACAATGCGCGCGAGGGGCCGCGGCGGAGGCAAATCTTATAAGCGGTGAGTCCCACCGTCGTCGATAGCACCGTGCTCCAAACTTTGCTGAACACCGAACTAACCTCGGATTCAACACCCTACAGCGAGTCAAGGACCGATGCGCGTGTACGAAGTTTACTTGTCATACATCGACGGGTCTGTTCTGCTGGAACAATCCCGGAGTGCGACCGTCGGACGACTCAATACATGCTCGCTTCCTTCGCAGTGCTTCTCAACGCAACGTTGGCGAAGGTTCGTACAGCCTCACCAAACGCCATCTTAGCCATACAGAGGATTATCCGAGTAGGTTATCCAGAGCAGATTTGATAGGCCTGTTACGGGGCGAAGGCGGAGCAAAGGTGAGTACTACTCATGTCCGGTGTCGGCTGGCAATGGGCGTAGGCCCGATGTCGGCAGTTGTCCGGCCATCCACCTTGCGACTGCGAGGCGTCCCATGTTTCATTGGTCGCATAAATTCCCGCTTCAAACCATCTCTTGGACACGGTTGTTGAAGAGACTTCCGCTCGAGCTTCAGATGCTGTATGCGATGACCATCATCATCTACAACCTAATCAAACAGTTACTAGGGACGCTCCATGTGAACGAGATGGCCTCAATACACTGAAATGGCGAAAAGAACTGAAGACGGTTGCAAAGTCTACTCAACCGTCAAACCTCCGACGCCGCAGGTTGAGGTTGCGACCTTGTGGAGTGCTGCGGAGGAGAGTCCACAACAATCCATGATTTGCAGTATGTTCAATCGTGAACCCAGCGCGCTCGCAACTGCATCCTGGTCAGTCCGTGGCAGGTGTCAAAAGTGGACGTAAAGCCCCTCAATCGGATCAACTAAACGGATTGTCGTAAATGGCGAGTCTCGACTTTCAAACACCCCAGACCTGTATATCATACTTCTGCCAACCACAGTGGATTCGTCCTAGTTTCGTTGCTCCGCGTGAAGACGATGGCATGGCACCGACTGATATCGGAGCGTTGGAGACCAGGTGCAACAGTGAGTAGAATATCCGGCCTTCCAGTTCTTCCTCCACTGGGTATGGCGATCCACGCTGACCATCGCATTGATACATAGTTTTCTGGATGTTGCCATCCGGAGATGGATTACCCCTCCTTGGCGGGGCTACTAGCATGTGAACAGAACTACTTCCGCTCAATCGAAAGCCGCACCGTACTCTAAGTAACCTGGTGATTTGTCAGGCTGCGCACGTCCTAGACAACAGCGGAGACCGAGGGGCATGGGTAATTGGATGTTAACCCTCCGTCGTGCTCCAGATCCTTTCTCGCCTTCCATTCGCGCGGCGGGGCGGACACCCCAATTATCAACACACGTTCGTTTCAGTCGTAGGGAATGCATCAGCGGATTGAGACCGAAAGGTGACAGCAATCCCCACAATCGAGTTGTAACTATCAACGCTAAATCTTGGGGAAAGATGAGCCTAAATCTGCTTAAATTCACAACATAGGCTGAGCTTCGCTGGGCACTCATTTGGCCCCCGAATGACGAAACTCGAGAAGTCTGCTAACCGACATGGTCCCCACGCGGGCCACGGTTCCTATGTTCTCGGAGGCTGATCGGTTAACGTCGGAGATGACACATGTTTGGAGCGTCGACTTGCGAGATTTAACCTATCAGGGAAGAAGCAGTTTTACGGCACATGGTAGCTGAGCACAGGAACAGATCCCACACCGACGACAATCCGCGGAGTCGCATATGGTTCTCCCGGCGAAGGAAAAGAAGCAGATATGCATTACGGAAACTATACAGAGTAACAAGTTCCATACCGACGACCATCCGCGGACTAGCCGAACCTATGTCGCTCGATGATTGACTTCTGGCGGGAATCCCTCGAGACGCGCCTGAGAACGGTTGTCACATAAGTCAGATATGACAATCTCGGCGGGTCGTCGGTCAGCTTACCAGTAGTACTCCATCACATTGCTCTGGCCCAGTTTTCGCAGGAAGTTCTCGTCATGCGTGATGATTATGAGCTGGAAGTTTGCGTGATTTCTGCGCTCGTTGATGATACTGCGTGTCGCATGATGGTCAGCGCTTCCTCCGAGCAGACACCGAGATGCGTTGACCACTCACTCAACCAGACTGGCAGCGAGAGCATCGATATTCTCCGTATCTAGCGCGTTCGTTGGCTCGTCCAACGCCAAGATACCGCAGTTTTGCCCGAAGGAATCTGCAAGGGCGAGGCGAATGATAATCGAAGCCAGCATCTTCTGACCAGCTGAGCAGCGTCCACGCATGTCCATCTCCACCTGGTCCTTGGTCATGACCACCTAAACAGGCGCGTGAAAACAAACCCTAGTGAGACCGGTATACTGTGAACATGCTTCGAAGCTCACTCGGTAGTTGTACGACCGCTTCGTTGCCCCGCCTTCGCTGTCAGAACATATCTTAATGCCGTCAATGTCTGCGGATCGTGGAAGCAACACGTCAGAAAGAATCCCGCCCAACATTCACCGGCAACGTCACCTGTCCCCTGATATGTCTTATTCCACAGGTGCCGCATGGTGTCATTCACTTCCTCCATCTTGAGGGAGTGGTACTTCATGATGGCACTAGAACACCATAAGCGGTGCCACGCAATGAGCAACGACGCACTCACTTGTCAAGGGCTTTGGCGTATTTTTCGAGGTCATTGTTAGCCATGTCAGACATCTGATAACGTATTGGTTATTGGGTCTGGCGTGATGAGAAGGGTTCGTTGCGACATACCTTGACCCTGATGAGCTGGTCCCTGTACTTCTTGTTGACATTCTTGAACTCTGACATGTCGTTTTCAAATGTCTTCAGCTGCGACTTCAGAGAGCTCAATTCTCCGCCGATGTGTGCGTACTACCGATCCAATCCCGTCAGTCGATCTCTGGCCACTAAGGTTCCGAATGCAACGTACCTTCGTCTGGAGGTCGGTCTCCTTCTGCTTCTCCACATTCCACTTCTCCGTCCATATCCGTTTCGCCTTCGCTGCCTCCTCCATGTCAATGGCGTCGAGCTCCGCTTCCGTCGCAGCCAAGTCGCGCTTCAACCTCCTGAACCGGATGTTTTCGCGCAGATTGGCCAAAGTAACAGCGGCTTCACTGATCTCCTTGTCGATCTCGCCGAGTTTCGTGCGGATTTGCTCAAGCTTCAGAGCCTGCTCCTGCACCTCCGCCTCCTTCTCCTCGATAGCCTCGTTGATGTCCTTAAGGCGGCGGGCAATCTTCTCCTTTCCGTTCCTGTGCCATGTCCTCAGCAGCAACGCTGGCAGGCTGGTGCGTATTGGTACTCACTTGTTCAACCACTTGTTCTGGCTCTCCAGCTTGTCAGCACTCATATTGAGGTCTTGTGAAGCCTTCTGTGCTTGCGAGATCCTAGCGCCGAGTTCTCGCTCGAGCTCCTTGTGCTCCCGTTCTAGCTTCTCGATTGGCTCTTGGGCTTCCGCAATTTTGGCTTCGAGATCCTGTCCATATCGTCTTTGCGTCAGACAACAGTTACCCCGCGCTGCGGCCGAGAACTCAAACCTTGAGCCGGGCTTGAGCCGTGGCGATCTCCGCCCGCATCTCCTCAATGCGGCGCTCCAGCTCGTCCTTGTCGCGGAGTTGGTTACGGCATTCACTCTCCTCGAGCTCCTTCTTGTGCAGCTCGTCGCCGAGCTGTCGGAGGGTAGAGTTCTTGCTCTCTCGGTCCCGAACGAGGTTGTCCTTCTCTCGATCGCTCGCCTTCCTGTACTCCGGATCAGAAACAAGGACAATTCAGAAACGGAGCAGACAGGCGCACAGCTCGTCCTTGACTTGGTCCAGCTCACGCTGCACGTCGTCAGCAGTCTTGGTCGAGCCGGTCGCCACGAGGTCGCTCTCGAGCGCCGCAATCTCCTGCTTCAGCCGCTGTATATCCTTCTGCGCCTTTGATACGGAGGCGGCATGTTGGCGCATAGCCACTATCTCCTTGAGATCCCGAGTGACTTCTGCAAGCTGCGCTGCACTCTGATAAGGCCAGCAACCTAAAACGTTAGCAGGCCGGACCCAGTGACGGAGTAACGCTGCTCACCTCGTCAGCCTCGGTCGTCAAGGCGGGGATCTCCGCTTCTTGAGCTTTGATCTGCTTCTCGAGAGAGGGAAGGTCGACGGTCTCGAGGTTGCTCTTAGACGCCGACAGGACGGCGAGGTCCTGAAGCCGCTTCAGTTCCGATTCCCAGTCCTGGAGCTCCTTTTGAAGCTCCTTGATGGCCTCTGGAGTCGACTTCTTCATCGCATCCCGGATCTGCAGGAAAGATTAGAATGGCCTGTCAATGCTATCAAGGGGCAACACACATTTTTCTCAAACGTCGCCATCTCCCTGTCATCAAAACCTCGTACGCAGAGAGGACAGCACTTCTTAGCCTTGCCAGTCTTGAGGAACCGCTCGTAAACGTCGTGCGATCCAGCTGACTTCCCGAGATCTCTGAAAAACCGTGTCAACAACTGGTGTGGTTAATTCTAGGTAAGGATACGCACTCGTTGCGAACACCGATCTCCTTGGTCGCGGCATCAATCGCTTCGTCAACGGTACCGTCAAATTCAGCGTCTCTGAGACCTGTCTGTATTCGCTTGTCGAGACCTTATCGTTATGACGTTCGTCAGCTCTCATGACATAGACATAGACCAAACGTGATTTAAACCCACTCGTGATATCGTCTTGCTTAGCCTTCACTTGTGCCTTCAGACTCGACAAACTGGTCTGAGCAGCTTGCAGGTTTTTGCTGGCATTGCTTGATCGCATCTCCAGATCGTCCTGTTCTCGCTCCTTCTCGCTGAAATCGCTTTCAGTACTTAGCTTAATGAGCGCCTGATGCGAAAAACGTACAGTGCCGCTCGGTCGAGTTCTTGCTCCATGGTCTCCGGCCGTGCGTCGACGCCAACCAACTTGCGGAATTTGGCATTACACAGGTCGATTCTAAGACAGCATATCAATAACCGATTCGGCCACTCACTTGCGACTTACGTCGTTTTGATCTCTCCGGTCTTCGCCTTCATCTGCGTTCGCTGGAGGTCGAGTTTTGCCCTGCTATCCGCCTGCAGGCTCAGCGTGCGGAGCTCTTCGTTCAACTCGTCGCGCCGATCGTTCAGCTTGGAGCTCTGCGACATCGCCTCCCGGATCTTCTCCTCGAAGCCTGCCGACTTGAACTCTTCCTGAGCTCTCGCCAACCTATTGCGTTTCTCCTCGATATCGCCTTTAATCTCGGCTAAGCGCGATGTGAGGGCGCGGGCCGCGTCGACGTCGCGCTCGGCACCGGTGACTCTGCCTTGCAGGGTTGCCTGTTGAACACCGTGCTTCAGCAACTAAGCATGAACTCCCAATCCTTTCTACTTTACCACACGATCACGTAGGCTGCGTCGCTCGTGCTTGTGGCTCTCTAGCTCAGTATGCAGTTGTCG